>PVJX010003158.1:0-24909 GCA_004027295.1 Dolichotis patagonum | reverse complement strand
GCGCGAGCGGGCGCGCGCGGCGACTCCTGGCTCGGGGCTCGGCTGCGCCGCGGGGCAGAGGATTAGAGTCGCAATTAGCTCCGCGCGCCCGCGCCTGCCGCGCTCGGCGACAAAAATGCGCCGTTTCCCCTCCTTTCGCCCTGCGCGATTCCCCACCCGTCTATCCCCGAGTCGGAACCTCGCCGCCGGGGCCTCCGCTAGGACCCTCCCGGGAGCGGTGCACCCCGGCCCCCGCGCCCTGCGCGGCCCAGCCCCCCGCCCCCCGCCGGCCGGCCACGCGGCGCCCGGGCCTCCTCCGGGCTCGGAGAGGGGGCGGGGGAGAAGCTGATTTTAATCATTGTCATTTCATCTGATGTAATATTTCTCCGGGCGCTTTCAGCTGGGCATAAATTTTCGGCTCCCAAATAAGTAACACAGGGCACGTTTCTCACATTTCTTGACTCCTCGGTTACAAAGAGGAAAGCAGCCGCCGCAGCGGCGCCCGGGGCTGGGGGCGGGACTTGGGAAGAAACTGGGCTGCGAGTCTGCCGGGCTGGAGCGGAGCCGGGGGTCAGGACGGCCCTTCCCCGTGCCGCCCCCCCCGTCTCTGCCCCCGCTACCCCTCTCCCGGGGAGCAGCGCCGCCCGTGACGTCTGCGGACGCGCACTCGGCCACCGCGGGGGAGGGGGCACCCGGCCGGCCGCCGGCGGCCAGACGCGCCATTTCCTTGGCGCGCACCGCGCGATAGAGACGGCGGTGGCCAAGGCTCCCCGCGACGCCGAGGCCTGCGCCCAGGGCGTCCCTCGCTGGTACCCGCATCAGCTGTCCCTTCCTCTTCCTCTATCTCCTTGCCTCTCTTCCTCCTCTTTCCTCTGCGCCCCATCCGACCCTCCTCCTCTTCCTCGACCATTTCTCCTAGGAAACGGAGCGCGGCCGATATGCCTGGCCCGCACTGCGCCCCCGCCTGGCTCCCGGGACGCCCGGGCCAGAGTCAGGCTCAGACAGCAGAGCGGGTGCGCCCCGGCCGAGAGCGGCGCAGGGGCCCCCTCCGCGAGCGCCGGCCGGGCCTGAGCGCCCTCTAGCTGCACTCGGTGGAGGGGGGTGCTCCGGGCTGCCGCGGTTAGAGGGCTGGAGGAGGAGCAGGAGGAAGAGCAGGAAGAAGTCGGGGTCAGTCTCCTTGGACTAGGGAGCCTTGCGCGCGAAGGGAACCGCGCTTCTGTAACTTCTCCACGCGGAGATAAGCAGAAACTTTCCTCCTAAGGGAGGGTTTGTTTGTTTGTTTATTTGCGAGCTCGAACTCCTGGAGAAGGGGGAAATTTTCTCATTAAAGTTACATCCCTGCAGTTAGTTCAATTACTTGATATATGCAGAAGATGTTGTAAATTTATAGATTTAAATAGCTTACAAAGATGCCGCAGGCCCCATCAGTTAATTTCCTTAATTTATGGATTTTAAGCTGCTCCTCGAACAGAAAGAAGGCCCTGGAAGTAGGTCAGGGATCTGGGCTGCCCACTCAGGGCTCTCCACGCTCTGGAGCCCCAGGGCTCCTAGCTCCCAGTTTGTCTAAACAGCCCCTGGCTGTGGGGGCTACAGCTAGGGGAGGTCTGCTCGGCTGTGGGGCGGATGGCCCCAGTCTATCTGAATCTCTGCAAAACGTAGGGACAGCAAAACCCACTCATTGGAGGAACGGACTCATAAGTGAAGCAAGTACCCAGATCTGAGACCTCTTGGAGTTCTTCCTAAATCCTGTCTGGGGTCACCAGTGGAGGAAGTCCTGTGTGAGTGCTCCCAACTTGACGGACAGAACCTTCCCTGTCCTTTGAGGGAGGGACAATGAGAAAAAAATACAGCAGGCTTTGAGGAGCAGGGACCCACAGAAAACTTGCTTGTCACAGTCCTTGTGACCCTCATGCCCCTCCTTTTTTTCCCTTCTCTTAGAAGACACACCACCTGGCTGCTGGTATGTCTTTGTTTTGTGTTCCATATGGATGAATATATACATATGAATTAATACTTGAAAGATCGGTACCAACTCTACTGTTTTAGGCAGCCACATGGCCGTGTGATTAGTATTGGTATTCATGATTTAACATTTCTTTTCCCACTAGATGAAGTTTCTAAGATTTGCAAGGTACATGTCAAGGACGGGTATATAAATGGATTTTTATTTATTCACAACTCCAAGACTAATTGCTTCCCTTTGCCTCAAGGCCACAAGATTGGTTTTAATATGACAGTTCAAAAGTATTCATGGAACTACAGAGATACTAAGTGTCATTGTTTAAGAGACAAATCTCACACTGACCCTGAAAATAGGATGTTTCCACTTTATTTTAAATTCCAACATTTTTTTAAAAGAGTTTCACTTTATACCAACTATATTAAAAATGCACAATTTAATCGAAACAAGAACTGACCATTTTAAAAACCTTTATTTCCTTAATACTGCTGGGAACTTTGTTTTCATATTCTGAATTCTTTCATTAAAGAGTTGAACTTTATATGTGTCATTAAGAGTAAGTTTAGGTTATAATTTACTCTCAATTGTTTTAAAAGTTCCTGGCTAAATGTAAGCTATCCCTTATATCAAGAGATGGGGACCTGTGAACGGCATTTAATGATCTGTGACATATAATGCAATGGTGATGTATTTTTAAATTGAAGATGTATAATTAGGACTGATAGCATATCGAGACATCTCATGGAATACATTGTCTTTCATTACTATGGTCCGAGAGACAAAATTGGATGTGAGTGTAATCAGAATTTGCTTTATCATTACGATTTCACAGGCACTGAAGCCATGGCAGTTCATAGTTTAAAAAGCAGATTCAAGCCTGCGCTTGCTTTGGTGTTACTCTGTATGTTATCACGTGAAGCACAAGGAAGGTCAGGTTGCGCAGAATCCAAATCTGAGGGCAAGACCTGGAGATTCCAGATGTTTCAGGTTGACTCCCAGCGGGTGAACTTCATCGTTACTGTTGTTACAGATCAGGTTTAAAAATTAGAACCTTAATAAGGATGGTAAAATGAACCCCAGAGAAGATCACAGTCTGCATAATCCAACTCTCCTGGCTGTGCGCAAACAGGTCAACTGACTGAGGGACCTGACTGCTCCCACCACCAGGCTCCCTGGGTGAAGATGAGACCCTCCTAGGTCTGTTCCTACCTCACACATGAATCCTGTCCAGGCTGGGATTGAGCCACACTGGTCCAGAGCTCACAGTCTGGTGTTCACTTGGCTTCGCCCCCTACTATGAAAATCCTTCTCAATCTTTCCTTCTGGACAAAAGCCCAGAAAACTAGAGTCCAAAGGGGGAGTTGAAAGTGGAGCTGTTAGTGTTCTGCCCCCACCAGGTCTCCCTTGCTGGTCCTTGAGGATACGAGTAACACAAAAGCAACTCACACTGGCTGAGCTCTGCTCCATCATCATACTGGAGGCACTTTGGATTCCTGGTGGACAAGAAAGCAGGGGCTGTCTCCAGGTGTTGTGGGCCATGCCCTCTTTCCTACCTTTTGCCTGCAGCACAGATATACTGATCAGAGCCAAATTATCCCTACTCTGGAGAGCCAGTACTTGTGGTGCCCTTGGTGATACAAGCCCAGGATCTCTTGACCAGATATGGTGGTCAGTAGATGGCTCTCAGGAAGCCAGAAACAGCTCCCTCCAATTGCTCTGCCCTTGAGCTATTTGCTGAAAGTCATTTCAGTGTTTTCACCAAATTTTCAATAGGGTCTATGTATATTTAAATTGAGAAGCAGAGCAAAGGTTACGTCAGAGTGGTTTCATGGTGAGGTATGGTTCTCTCTCATAAGATCAAGTAGGAGGAAGAGTGACTCTGGAGTTGATTCCATGGCTCTGCAGCATATTTCGGGATCCAGGTCTCCCCAGTTTCTTCCTCAGTGCAGTGACCTGACCTCTTGCCACTTCTATGGTCTCTACAATGGAGCTCAATGTCTTACACCTACCTAGACAGCCATGGAGAACGAGGCAGTTATTCCAGCCTCTCCTCTGTAGTGTTGGTTCACATAGGGTCCCTGGTCAACTTGGAAGCCAATTGCTGGGAAGGAATTTGGCCAATCAGGTTTATTTCCTGGGGTGGATGGGGCTGAGGTTGTTTCCTTGGGAAGGAAGTGGATAATGGGTAAAGATGGGCTCTACCTGGGGGAAGGAGGAGAAGATCTGCTTTGTGTTTAGGGCTGGGTCCCTGAAGTTTGCAAGCCATTTGGTCAGGCCCATTGCTTACGGGGAGTAGAAGCTAAGTGAACAAGCCCCAAACTAAGGAAGCTTTAAGACAGCCATGGCCTCCCCTGACTTTCATCCACACCTTCATGACGTGTAAAACCCAAGCATGAGAGTGATCAACAGAACCAGACCACTGGCCCCAGGCACTCTACCTAGATTGTTCTCAAGGCTCATTCCTATCTCCTGAGCTGGATCAATGAAGCCCTGAGAGCCTCCAGGCAGCCCCTTGGGGTATGGAGGAGAAGGAGACTGTTCCCAGTTAAAAGCAACTGGGGAAATAAGGACAATGGATCTGGGTGCCTGGCTTTGGGCAGAAGCCCAGGAGTAGCCCCCTGGACCGGACCACTGATGTAACAGAGGTTATTGGGAAGAGGAGACTGCTTCAGGCAAGGGGTGCTACCAAGGACCTCTCTGGGGTCCTTCAGTTTCCTCAGTCAACACAAGCCCAGTCTGGATCCTGGGAGAACAGCCCTAACCACTGAGCTGTGTGGCTGTCACCCTGTATCCAAGTGACCACTTGAGCTCACGGTACATAGGGCTCTTTGCATGAGTCCTGAGGAGTTTTTCTCATAAAAAGAGTTTATTTTGGGTGTTGAGGTATAGGTCAGCCTAGAGTGCTTGCCTAATGTGCGTGAGGCCCCAGAATGCATCCTCAGCACCAAGAGGGTGGGGTGATGCTAAGACTGAGCCTCATATTGCCCAGCATGGTGGCAAAGTGCTGTAATCCTAGCACTTTGAGAGCCTAAGGTAGAGGGGTCACAAGTTCAAACCCTGCCTGGGCAGTTTAGTCACTTAGTGGCTATTAGAGACACTATTAGGAAGGAAGGAAAGAAGGAAGGAAGGAAGGAAGGAAGGAAGGAAGGAAGGAAGGAAAGAAGGAAGGAAGGAAGGAAGGAAGGAAAGAAGGAAGGAAGGAAGGAAGGAAGGAGCAAGCCAAAGATGTAGCTCAGTGTGAAGGCAGCCCTAGGATAGATCCCTAGTACTCCGCCACAAAGGGTCCAGCATGCATGTGTGCATTCATTTAGTTATTTGTCGTGGTACTGAAGATTGAACCCAGGGCGTTCTACCACCAAGCTGCAGCCCCAGCTCTTTGTCTTTTTATTTTGAGACAGGGTCCCACTGTTTTCCAGGCTGGCATTAAACTTCAATTCTTCTGCCTCCATTTCTTACAAAGAATTTGGACTGTGAGGAAAGTGGCCTGTGGTCAATTGCTCTTGCCCCACAGGTTCCTTCCTGTGACCAAAGCCTGGCACACTGACCTTCTTTCTTGTCACAGGCAAGTCCTGGGCGTGTCCTGTAGGAGACAGTCGGCATATGGCATGGATTTAGGAGTGTAATCCCAGCTGGGCGAACTGGCGGTCTTGGCCTTCATCGCTTGGGGTCTCTATGTGTCCTAATGTGTGATGTGGATGCTAGGGGAATTATTTTTCTTCTCTTTTCTTTTTCAGGACTGGGGATTGAACTCAGGGCCTCCACACTGATTCCCAGCAATCCCTTGCCTTTCTAATTTTGAAACAGGGTCTTGCTAAGTTGTCCCGATGGGCTGGAACCTCGTGATAGTATAATTAAGATAAGCATGTATACCTTAAGGGGTAGTGTGTAAAACTTGCCTAACATTTGAAGATAAAATACAAGACTTTAGAAAAATGTCCTACTTTGGGTCATGCCCTATGGGCTGTCTTTAGGCTCTACTGCCCTCAGGGCCCAGAAGGCAAAGGGCAACAAAGCCCATGGGAGGAGCCCTGCCTTTAAAAAGTATTGAGTTTTTAAATGTTGCAAGCCATGGAGAGGGTAGATAAAAGGAGACTGGATTTGATCAGTGCACGCTGCAATTTTTGATATTAAGCTATCACACTGAACCCTGTTACTATGTATAGTTGATACATATTAATCAAAAATAACAAAGAATAGATGATCATTGTAAGAAAAAAATAATAAAATACATAAAAGGGATGCAAAAGTCCTTCCCAGGGGGATTACTGTCAATGATTTGCTTTCTTTCTACCTGATCTTGTTTCCTGTGTACCCACAGATGTACACACAGACTCATGACCACACAGATTGACAGATACACATACATGGAGATGCATACTAAGAGACACACAGAATCACAATTATAGACAAGTGACAAAGACAACCAATACAGACACACACATGGTGCAGTTGCATGCACACATATGCAGAGGCCCACATGCTCACACACAAGTGACAAACACACCTGTGCACGTGCTACCTATGCATAATGCTGTGCAGACATGCAGACACAGAGAGACACACAGAACTACAGTCACGGGAACAAACCCCTGAGCACATGTGTGTGATTTTTAAAACATGTGATCAAGCTATTCATTCTCATCCACAGCCTATTTTTCCCCCATGGTGTGCTTCAAACTATAACAGCAGCAGACAATCAGATACCACCCATATGTAACAAATATTACCATATGGGATGCTTGTTTCAGATAACTTTTTAAAATTCAGGCAAATTGATATAGTTTAAACTCCTCTGTTCTTCCCCAGCTAAAGATATAGCAGGCCTGTGCACATTAGATACTTTCTGCAACATAGACAGGGATTCATAAACAACTATAACGGTCGTTTGTATATAAATGGCTTGGCAGTGCCTCTCCTCTGGCATATGCGTTTGCTTCTCACTTTGCTTCCTCGCCGGGCATGGTAGGTGCCCTCCCCTATCACTCCTTTGATCGACACGGGGCCTCCAGCTGTGGCCTTGACCCTCTCCCTCAGCTGGGTCCCCCCTTCTCCCAGCTTCCCACCTCGCTTCCTGGTCCTGTCTCCGCCTGCCCATCTCCTCCCTCCCTTTCCACCTCCAGGCGCTGCAAGCCTCTGGCTGAAAAACTGGAAGGTCACCCAAGGAAATACAAAAAGGAAAGGCATTTTGATACATTTCAGAATAATACCTCCCTGCACATTTTCCCACATTTTTTATTAGGGCATATTGGTTATGCAGATTAATGGGTTTCATTTTGCCCTATTTGAACATGCACATAACACAATTTAATCATTCTCACCACCCCTTTGCCCCACCTCACCTCCATTTTACTTTTTTTTGGGGGGGGGAAGGGGTCTATATAATCCCTACACACTTTTACAGTTCTATTTTGTATTTAGGGCTCTTATGCTTTTAGAATTAATTTTTGCATAGGGTTTGGGATCTGGAGCTAAAAATGAATGCATTTTTCAAAATGGCTAGCTTGTCTACCAGAGGAATCAACAAATTTTCCATGAGGATTTTGACTAACTAGAATTGAGGGATGAAGGAGGGTTTCTTAATTTCGCTTTATTACAGAAGGAATATGAGAATACAAATAAGTTGTAAAAAATTTAAACATTGATTCTTTTAGTAATTAGAACTAATTACAAATTAATCCCCTCTGCACCCTGGAAATCTCATTTGCCTCTTCCTAGGGAAGCTCAGTGTGGTCTGTGTGAGGTTAAATTATTGATCCGTTTTCTCCTGCCCTCTCATACCTAGAGACTTTTACACACTTATCATGGCTTTATGCTTGGCAGAAAGAACTTCACACTCTGGTATTTGGGTTTCACCAAATGGACATTATCAAAAGATGGTTCCAGTAGGGACGTGAAGTGTACTTCTGGTTGATCTTGTCTCTCAGGCTTCTGTGTCATGCAAAAAAAAAAAAAAAAGCCCCACGGGGCACCTGCAGGCCCGCAGGCTGAATGAGCCCTAGAAAGAGATATGGGATGGGGCTGCACAGCCATCTGCAAACACAGGAGAAATCAGTGCTTCTTGTATGCTGCTGATATTTTGTGCTTCTTTGTCACATGGCAATGGTCTGGTGAATATAAACTGTATCTTCTATGTATATATATATACATCATATAGGTATACATAGTATATATACAAATACAATTGGAATGTTATGCATGGTATGCTATGATTTATAATCAGGCAATGTTTTATATAGAATTATATATACTATAAATGATATAAAAATGATGCACATATTTATTTTATATAGTGGCCTAGCCCTAACATCTTCAGGGCCCAGAACAAGAGGATAAATGGAAGTCCAGACATTATATGTCTAAATATTTAAAAGGTATAACTCAAACTGACACTGTCTAATCAAATGCATCATATTCCCTCACATTGACATACAGCTTCATAATGACCTGGGAGGCCAGGTCAGTCTGGAATTCTCAGCTACCTCTAAGTAGTGTGCTGCAATATGCTGAGCTAGCCTTGGTCAATCCCACCCTGTCACCTTGGCTGGCTCCAGCTTCTATAATGGAGTGCACACAGAGCTTGCACATGCAAGCTGTGTGTCCCCAGTCCTCAGAATAGCCACTCTAGAACACACTGGTGGACACTGGCCATAAAGGAAGGGGCTCAAAAAGAACCCAGAAGTACTTATGGAGGTCTAAGCAAGAGATTTTCAGGGTCCTGGTATGTGAGGATATGTAGGCTATGTGTCCCCTTACTATGGAGATTGTCCCTTCTTCCCCTTGTGTAGTGGACCTTTCCCTATTCAATTTACCTCCCATGAAAAAGCGCACACTCTAACCGTCCCTGGTATCCAGCCTTGCCCCTGTATCCTTGCTCCTGCTGTACCACCAGCTGATGAGATGGAAGGAGAGGCCTAGACTGTCCTCTCCTCCTGCCTCCCAGGCCCTCCCCAACTTTTCCCAGTCTGCCTTGCAGTCTTTGTTCCCTGAAGGCTCCAAAACACCTTTTTCTCAGGCCATCAAGGGCCTTTCTACCACTTCCCAGGCCTCAAGTTACTTGGCCTCCCTGCAGCATTTGGCTGCTCCCTGCTCTGGCCACTCTTTCCTCAAGGTGTGAGTGATCGGCTGATCAGCACTACCCAACATTTCCCCACTCTCTTCCTCTGGGGCCTCTGAGGCAACTCTGGGTTCCCTGCCTCCTGTGAGATAAGATGAGCCTGTATAACTTGCTTTGCCAGCCCTCTGGAAGACAGAGGCCTTAAGAGCCTGCCTAGGTTCCCAGGTTCCTTTCCTTGCTGGGCAACTGTGGAAGCTACTTCAGTCTGGAGCCTTCTCAACCCTAGTCCCGAGAGACCTTGATGAGCAGAGTCCCTGCAGACTCATGCTGGGACTGTAGAGGAAGGAGAAAGAAGCGTTTGTCTTTATAGGCCTTTAGCATGTCAGGGATATTTGTGTCTGCAGCACAAGAAGTCCTATACTGACTGCTACTCTTGGCATTTACAGAGCAGAATTCACTCTGTTTCCTCCCACTCCGCTCTTGGCACCCTGCTCCTCAGTCCCTTTTGCTGTCTTGTCTCCTTCTATCTGGTCATTACCCAACCTTCTTTCCTTTCCATCCTTTCTTCAACTTCCTCTCCTATGTTCTCCTATGTTCTTCCCCTCCTGTTTTCCTACAGAAGCGGTAGCACCAGTGGCTCATAGATTCACATCTCCTCCCACCTGCAGATTCCACCATCTACCAGAGGCCTCCTGTGGGTCAGTTGAGGTTCCTCAGACCCAGAAAATGCCAATGCAGAGTAATCATCACCCTCTCCACTCAGCAGCACAAGCTAGATGCTGGAGGTTATCAGGAACCTCTTCCTTTTCCATCTACGGTCTGTTTTCCATCTACAGTCCATCACCAAGGACAAGATACTTACCCTTGGGACTCAGGCAGGATTTTCTGTCATCACTGCTGTGCTGGTCCATCCACCATTGTCTCCCATGTTGATGCTGGCAGCAACTCTTTTTCCAGTTTTGCTGCTGCTTTCAATCTTACCCTTACCGTCTGCTTTCCCTACAGCAGCCAAAGGAGTCTTCAGAAAGTCCTCTCAAGTGAGAGTTGCTGCATTTCACTGCTTATTCTCCAAACTTGTCAAGAGCCAGGATGGTAGCTCTTGTCTATAATCCCAGCACTCGGGAAGCTAGCTGGAGGATTGCCACAAGTTTGAGGCCAGCCTGGGCTGCATACTAAGTTCAAGGCCTTCTTGAACTACATGGCGAGACCCTGTCTCAAAGAACTAAAAACAAAAACTGGGCAAGGGTGTACCATGAAACATCCAAGCATGGTTTAAGTAGGCACCAAACAGATTTCTCTCTGCCCCAGTGTATAACAAAACCACCACTTCTTCCTGATGGTCAGGGTCCTATTGCCCTGCCAAGAGGGTGACTGTTCACAGTACTCCTTCCAGAGGCTCTAGGGAGTATTCGTTTTCTTGCTTTTCCCTTGCTTATGGCATGACTGCTTCCATGGCTGATGGCTTCTCTTCATTTTCAAGATCAGCAACAGCCTGTTGAATGTCAGTTTCATCAGTCTTTCACAGTCTCTCCTGCCTGTCTCTTGCACTTAGAATCACCACTGGCTCCATCCCAGCTATTCAAAATACTCCTCCTATTTCAAAATCCTGAACTTTATCACATCCTGCCAAAATGGTCCCTTTTGTTATAATGTAACCTATTTGTAGGTTTGGGAAATTACAATGTGGATATCTTTGTGGTTTTTTATTTGGGGGGGGTTGGTTGGGTTTTTTGAGACAGGTTCTCATTATGTGTTTTATGCTGGCCCAGATTAGCCTTAAACTGGTATCGGTCCTCCTGCCTCCACCTCCTGGGTGCTGAGATTACAGGTTTGTGCCACTACCCCTAACTACAATGTTCGTATCCTTGGGACAGGAGGTCATTATTCTACCTAACATATATGGACAGACTCAGGTTAACCTATTGTTCATTTAAAATATGTGTTTTGCTCAAATATATATTAAGATGTCTGAAGGCCAGCCTGAACTGCATAGTGAGACCCTGTCTCAAAAAGAAAAAAAAAAAAACACCAACAAAACATACTTTGCTCATCTTTGCAAAATATTACCTGTGAACCAGTGATCTTTAGCTGTGATCTTTTTTCCCATTCCTGTGAATTGAACTCAGGGTCTTTGCAATGAGGAACACCCTCCACCCCTGTTTTTATTTTTATTTTGAGGCAGGTTCTTACCAAGTCACTAAGTTGCCCATGCTGGGCTCAAAACTTGCACTTCTCCTGCCTCAGCTTCCCTGAGTTCTGGGATTACATGAGTGAGTCACCACACTCAACAATTAGCTGTGCTTTGCACAGGTGTTTCCATTCCTTTACCAACCTGGCAGATTTGGGGTGATACAGTAGGTGTTATGACCAATGCGTCTTATGACCATGTGTTCACCCTCACATTTGCTTTGCTGTAAAATGAGTCCATTTATTTGACACAGTGTTAATCTGGAGTCCTGTGTGGGTGGACAAAACGTTCTGGAAATTCTTGGCTAAAATTTGGCTCAGGTGCTGTGGATAAGGAAGAGAAGCATGTACCCAGAATACATGTGTTTATTCCTAAATTAACCATTGCTGCTTGCATGAAGAAAGGGGTTGCTGTGGTCTGAACATATCCCTTAAATGTCATGTGTTAGAAACTTAATCCTCAGTGCAAATATTGAGAGATGAGACCATTAGGGGTGGCGAGGTCATGAAGGCTCTACCTCCATAAATGGATTGATGTCATTGTCTTGGGAAAGGATTAGTTATCACAGAAGTAGGTCTTTCATAAAAGGAAGAGATCATCTTGTCTGCAGTTGTTCCTGTCCTTGGATGTTCACCGTCCTTCTTCTACCACAGGGTGACATGGTAAGAACTTCACCCGGTGAGGGTGCCACATCTTTGGACTTCTCAGCCTCCAGAACTATAAGAAATAAAATCTCTGTTCTTTATAAATCATCCAGTCTCAGGTATCCTGTTGCAGTACACAGACCATGACAGAAAATTGGTATCAAGGAGTGGGGCTGTTGCTATAGTAAATATCTGAAAATGTGGACGCAGCTTTGGAAGTGGGCTATGGGTAGAGACTGGAAAAATTGGGAGAAACAGGATAATGAAAGTCTAGATAGTTCTAGATGCCTGTCAACAGATGAATGGATAAAGAAAATGTGGTGTATAAACACAGTGGCATATTAGTGAAATCATGACATTTGCAAAAAAACAGAACTAGAAAACATCATATTAGGTGAAAATTAGCCAGAGTCAGAAAGTTAAATATTGCATGTTTTCTCTTATGTGAGAAGCTTAAAAATAAATAAATAAAAGAGAGAGAACAAGAAACAGGAGGTAGATTTCCGGAGCTGGGGAAGGGGAATAGGGGAGGGGGGAAGAAAGGAAGAAGGTGATAATAGGATGGAAATTGATTAAAGATGTGTTAAATGTATATATCAAGTTCCCAAAATAAAGTCTTTCATCATGTAATATCTTTTTGAAAGTCTAGATTGTCATGAACAGACTAAGGGCAATTCTGGTAAGGAATAAGGAGAGAAGAGCTGTAGGAAAAGTTTACATATTCTTAGTGGTTACTTGAGTGGCTGTAACCAGAATATCAGCAGAAATATGGATGATAAAGGCCATTCTGATGAAGTTTCAAGAAGAAATGAAGTACAAGTATTGCAAAGCAGAGTGAAGGCCCTCCTTGTACAGTTGCAAAGAACTTGATACAATTGTATCCATGTCCTAGGACTTTGAGGAAGGATAATGAACTAAAATGGTATCCAAATCTAAGCAACAGTGTGTTTATGATGCTTCTTGACTCTTTCTGGCTGCTTACAGTTAAGTGGGAGAGAAGAGAAATGTTTTAAGGATGGAATTTATAATGGAAAGGGAAACAATGAGATTTGGAAAACTTCAAGTCTGACCATGTAAAAGGTGGGGTGGGGAGCATGGTTAGGAGAGCTGGGTGGTAGCACAAGCCAGTAACCCCAGCACTCTGGGAGGTTAGGGAGGATTGCAAACTCCACCTCCACCTGGGCAATTTAGCAAATCAGTGAGACCCAGTCTCACAATAAAAGTAAATGAAAAAGGACTAGGGATATAGCTCCATGTAAAGGCTCTATTTTCAACTGCCCAGTTCCACCAAAACAAAACATATTTGGAAGAGAGGAAGTGTGTGGCCATGCTATCTTTGCTAGAGAGAGGTAAGAACAGAAGGCAGCCAGGTTCCATTCTTTTGGACTACAGGATAAGGACCCCTGAAAGGATTTAGGAGATCTTCTGGGCAAGCTATGAACCCTGAGGGCAGGGATTCCGGAAAGGTGCCTGTAGCACCTCAGCAATCCCTGTCCGGTGTTGCCTGGGGACACTGATCCTTGCATTCCAGCGCTAAGCGCCTGGGACTCCACAGTCCTGGACCGAGCCAGCTCAGGTATGGCCCACACCACAGCTCTGGAGGGCTGCGCCTCCGCATGGAGCTAATTCTGTAGGTGTGACCTCCACACAGATTTCAAGGCTGAATCAGGCCCAGACAGGAACTTCCTGTAGGAGCAGAGCTACCATAAATAGTAACCACTGGGGCAGGGCCTAATGGAGCTGTGGGAGCCAAGCCAACCTGGATACCCCAAAACTTTAGTTACCTGTGTGCAAATCCAACCTGGGAGAAATACTGGTGTGAACCTGATAGAGCTACTGGATGGACAGAGCCCAGCAAGCTAAAGGGAGGCAGCTACCTGAGGCCTTGGGTTCAGCCTCCAGAACAATGTGGTATCAAAGGAGATTATTTTCCAGTTTTAAAACTCGGTGTTAGTCAGGTGTAGTGGGTGCATGCCTGTAACCCCAGCACTCTGGAGACTGAGGCAGGAGGATCCCAAATTGAAGCTTAGCCTGGGTAATATAGTCACTTAGAGAGACCTTGCCTCAAAATTTAAAAACAAAAAATAAGAAAATGATAAAAAGTACTGGGGATGAAGTTCAAGGCCCTGGATTCAACCCCTGGTACCAGAGATGGGGTTGGAGGGGGGTATTCAATGTTGTTTTCTCTGTTGAGTTTTGGACTTAATTTAGGACCAGTAATCATTTTCTTTTTATCTATTTTCCTGTACCACTATTGTTTGTTTGTTTGTTTATTTATTTATTTTTAGTTTTTTGAGACAGGGTCCACCATGTAGTTCAGGCAGGCCTTGAATTCCCTGTGTAGCCCACTGTGGCCTTGAACTCATGGCAATTTTCCTACCTCAGCCTCCCAAGTGCTGGGATTATAGGTGTGCACCACCAAGCCTGGCCCCCATTACTGTATTTTTGAAAACAACTTTATTGAGAGATAATTCCCATATCATGCAATGGACCTAAAGTGTAAAATTCAATCCAATGGTTTTTAATTTGTTCTAGAGTTGTACAACCATCATCACAATCGATTTTATATCCATCATTTTATTCTGGAAGTAAGGACTTTGCAAGCTTTACAAAGAGGAATTTGCCTCAGGATGAATCATATGCCCTGAGTGTTTCTCTCTCTCTCTCTCTCCCTCTCTCTCTCTCTCTCTCTCTCTCTCTCTCTCTCTCTGTCTTTCTGTCTTATACTGATTACTGAACCAGGGTCTTCGCCCTAATGCACATCCTCAGCCCTTTTTTATTTTGAAACAGGCTCTCACAAATTACTAAATTGCCCAGATTTGGCTCAAACTTGCCAGCGTGCTGGGAGTACAGGGATAAGGCACTGTGCCTGGCTCACCCATATCTTTCTTATTTATTTATTTATTTTCCTGGTTCTTGCTATGTAGTTCAGGGTGACCTTAAACTCACTGTGTAGCCCAGGCTGGCCTTAAACTCACGCTAATCTTCCTGCCCCAGACTCCTGAGTGTGCCATCATACCCACAGGAAACCATCCACTTTTTTACTGTTCTCACCTACCAATCCAGTGCATGAACAAAACCCTAGCTTTTTCTTTATTCACTAGCAAGTCAAATCCCCCACAATACAGCCATTGAGCTGAGTTGAGTGAGAGGCCCCGGACCAGTGGAAGTGAGTCACAGGGGAGTCTGGCTCCAGGCTTATGCATCACCCCTGTGCCTCTCACACCGCTCACACTGGATCCCAGATGTACTTCAGTCTCGTGATGGTCTTATGACAGTTGCTGTGTCCATTTGACCTCTGGTCATGGTAGCTCTGGTGGGATCCAGATCATGATGGTGAGTTACATCTACATTTTCATTTGGTACCCTGTGATCAGGTATGCTATACCCAGGTCCAGAGTGTGCCAAGAGCTACTTTCTAAAAGGTTTATAATTCTCCAAATTGAATGGCCTGTGATGGTGCTTCAAGAGTCTAGAACTGGACTCTTGAGTGCTGGAATTCTCCCTTTGGGTCTTGTCAGAAATGCTACATGATGTCTGACCCCTCTGATGCCACAGGGTCCTCTGGGCCTTAGGGCTCAGGAGTCAGAACCTCTTGGACTCTCATTCTACTCGGCAGTGACTTGAAGCTGGCAACTCTTGCTGTACCTTGGAAAATAGTTTATTTTCATATGCGCACAGTGCCTTAAAACCCAAAGAGACCTGTAAGATTGTGCTTCCCTCTTTCAGTTAGGAGGTGGAAGATACCACTGTTTGCCCTTTATTTTTCATGTTTCGGCATGTCCTGGACTAATGGAGCACTCTGCCAGACCCCTGAAATTTCACTGGGCTTTTCTCCCCCGCTCTGGAGTGCATGGGTTTTATTAAGACCTCAAAGCCCTAGCCATTTCTTATTTATCCACTCTGATGAGCACGTGGTCATTGATAAGACTCATGAAAGCGATGTTCTGCAGGATGTCCTGCTTGTCAAGGTCATTTTGGACTGTAACTGCACACAGCGTGGAGGAGTTAACATATTTCTGAGTCAAGATTATAAATGTATACTATTATGTATTCCAGATGAATGCAAACTGTTCTCTGATGGGGATGGCCAAATATCATGCACCAAGGCCATGATAAGTTGGTCTTTTGTTTTTGATTTTTATTAGTACGTATTTGCAGTGCATAATGATTACATTCTTTGTGGGGAGTTGGTACATGCACATAATACATCATAATTCTTTTTTTTTTATCCCTGTCCTTTTCTTCCTTTCCTTCTTTGTTCCCTTCCTTTTTGCAAAAGATCTATCTCCCTATTTCCTCTTATCTATCTTTTATTTTGCTCTTTGTTTATATTTTAGGTTTCTCACATAAGAGAAACCATGCAATATTTAAGCTTGTGTGTCTGATTTATTTCACCATGATGGTCACAAAGAGGCCATGATGAGTTGTGCAAGCAAGGAGACTATATTTGGGAAAAAATTTTACTTTGGATTGCGTAGGTGAATTTTCAGTAGTTCATTATTCTCCTTCAGATTCTACTTGGTTTATACAGGAGCAAAACTGGTTGATTCAATGAATAGACAACAATGACCTTACTCTTGTATCCTTTATGTTTTGAAATGTGGCACTAATATCTGCCATCCCATTAACAATGCAATAATATTTTCATTTATTATATTGGAAGAGATCAGAGGATGGTTTTACAGGATTCTCCTTTGCTTTCTTTACTACAAGTCTCTCGCCCTACAGGCCAGAGAGTCACTGTAAGGATCATGCCAACTATGAAGATGTCTCTTCTGATTATACATTTGGGCACCAGGAAAATGGACATTGAGGGAACCTATGGTTTAAGCTTCCATTTATTATATTCCTCTACTCTACACTATTCCTCTACTCTACCCTACTCTGCTGGAGAATCTCCAGGATACAGCAGGTCTTGCAGTAGTTAAATCAACTCAGACCCTGTCCAACAGTCCTAGACTCTTAAGTATTCCTTTCCCCCCAAGTACCTTTTGGAGAAGATGGACTGAGTGGGTGGGGGACTATTATTATAAGTAATTGCTTGGGTGTTACTGGGTGAGAAATATTGACTTTTTACCATTTATTTATTTATTTTGTGGTGTTGGGGAACAAAACCAGAGCCTCAGGTATACTAGGCAACTGTTCTGCCACTGAACTACATCCCCAACTTTATGACTTCATCTTCCTCCTCCTCTTCCTCCTCATCCACCTCCCCTCCCCCTTCTTCTTCTTTAGACTATGATGATTTTCACTCTTGATTTCTTTTCATTATGCAGATTGAGTAGTACAGTGGTCAGCTCTCTATCTGTTTTGCCCCCAGGGAAGACCCTGTTCTATTAACCATGCCATAACCCTCTGCAGATTAGGTGGCCTTGGCTAACACTATGATCTTACCACTCATTACATACGTGTAAAGCCACTTTCCTGATGGCTACATGTTACCATTGGATTTATGGTGTTTCAGGGTTCTCCTGTCCTCATTGTTGTCTGATGGGTCTAGGTCCCATCGGAGCCTCTGTCCCAGCACCTCTGGTCTACAGAGATAGCCTGCACCCAACCTCCTCTAGATGCTGACCTTTTTCATGTGAGATGCTCCTTGTTGCATTGGTTTATGAGGAGCACCAGTGGAGAGCATGGCTCTGCTATTTATTTCCTGGTTTCATGTATATCTTTGCTCAAGCATGCCCATTTCATTGAGCTCCTTCATCCTATTTTCCACCATAAAACACTGCAAATTCTAGCATTTCTAGCTCACTTCTAGTCTATGGGCCATTACTCTTTCCATGTTTTCTAGGCCATCCTAGCAATGGTTTTGTACCATTCTGTTTTACCTGCCAGATATTGAATCCTGTGTCTTAGGAAAGGATTGCTGTATTGATAAATTCTCCAACCTACCCCAACCTTAGGTGTCCCCTTAGGTGTCCCCTCTCCCAAGGACCAAGTACCTTTAGAATCCAGTTCTTGGCTCTTGCTCTACATGTGGGCTGCATGTTTCTTTGGGGCTATAGTTCCTAACTTCATTATTAAGCCCAGCATCTCCCCAGCCTGGCTACACGAATTGTCCTAATAGCCAGAAGACAAATGAAAACAAGTCCTCAAGGGGATGTACAGTGTCCTACAGGACAAAGACCTTCAAGGAATGAAAATACATTAATTCCTAATCAGGAGGAATGGGCTATATCTGGAGACGCAAAGGCTTTAAGACAATTGGGAAGTTTAAGATTTTGTCCTATCTCCAATGTCAGGGTTCCAGTCTTTCCCAACCACAGCATGACCGTGGTGAAGTAGACTTGTTTAGATGGAGAGTTAAACTTTCCTTGGAGCTTGCTATTCTGAGGTCCTCTGCTGTCTCTGTCCTTCAGGGGCAGAACAAATCCTCTGTATGTGCTATAGAGGAAGCCTTTTGCCTTTCACACTTATTTCTTCCCTGCTTACGTCCTTTTGTTATATTTTCCCCCAAAGTGTTAGTGAAACTTAATAATAACCACCTAGTGCCCTGATGTTACTACCCCTGGATATTTCTCCAATGCTTGGTAGGTTGCCCCCACCACTGTACTGCCCCTGTAAGTTACCCCAATTCACCAATGGTCAAAAGCTTGATAGTTACAACAGGGGCTTCTTCTGCTCCGCTTCCCACTGTTGCCAGACAATAGTGAGACGGAAGATCAAATTCCAACATCCCACCCAGCATCAGTTGTCTCAGTCTGTGACAGGCTGGGTTTCCTGGGACCAGAACTTGGTAGATATCAGCATGAGGAAGGCCATTAGGGAGAGCTCTCAGGAGCCACATTTGTGGGCTGAGGATGAAATTGGGCTGCATACTGTATTAGTTTCTTGCTGCTGTAGCAAATGCTCACCGAAGTTGTGGCTTAAAAGCACACAGAGTTTTAAATTTCATGAATCTTGAGTTCAAAAGTGCAAAATGGGTCAGCAGGGCTGTGTTCCTGCCTGATGCTCTATAGGGAAGGGTCATTTCCAGGTTTCCTTGGGTGCTTCCATTCTCTACATTGTCCCATTTTCTCAGACTCTGATCCTCTTCCCTCCTTCCTGTAGGAACCTTGTGACTACATGGTGCCCATCTAGATAATGCAGCATCTTTTCAGCAAAGTGCCTAATCACATCTGAGAAGCTCCTTTTACCATATAGGGTAGCAAATTCACAGGTTCCAAGGAAGTGACTGTAGGTGTTTTGCGTGTATGCGTGTGTGTGCGTGCGCGTGTGCACATGGGGTGCTGCTTTATTCTGCCCACCACAGACACAGTCTCTACAGAGGCTTCAGCTGAATGTGCACTGGAGCTCTGAGCCTGAATGTCTGCATTGCTGGGGTAAGGAAATCTTTACACCTTTGCGTCAGATGTGTCGTTGGGTGCAGGTCTGCTGTTTTTAGATAACTTCTAAGGAAGCTGAAAGCCTTCCTGTGCCTATTGGGAGAAGCCCTTCACACCTAAGGGGTTCTGGGCAGCCCATCTGTGTCATCTGCACAGTGCTTCTCTTCTCATCTGGCCACACAAGCTTTCACCCCAGGACGTTTGCCTACTCTTCCCTACTCCCACTGGTCCTTCTGATCTTGGCTCCATAACTACTTCCTCCAGGAAGCCTTTCCCAGTTTTTCTGTTAAGGTTATTTCCATCACAGCTGCGTAAAGGGCTACTACATTTGAGGACATTGCTCTCTATGTTTACTGGAGTCAAACTCCCTCAGTGGACTGAGTTTGGCAAGGTGGGGATGGGGTTGATTCTGCTGTCTTGAGTGCCTTTTCCTGGATCTTACACCTGTTGGTGCTCAGGATGTGTCTGTTGAACAAAGAGAGGAACAAAGGGCACCAGCTGTAACAAGTTTCAACTCTTGTTATTGTTGTCTAGGATGTGACTTTCATATTCTCTCCTTGGAAACTGACTGAGATGCAGGATTGTGTGTGTTAGGGGGTGGTGCTCTGCAAGGGGGATGTATTCCCCCTTGTGGGATGGAAAATTATATTTATCTAAATACACTCAGGTTAGCTTGAATTCACTTGTGGGCCTTGGCTTAGGGTGCTCTAGGTCTCTGTTCCTGGCTCTGTTTGGTTTAGAGCAGGGTGGGTTGAGGGGGTTGGGCTTCCAGAATTCTGTAGAGGCAGAAGGAGGAAGTGTGGATGGTGCAACAGTCCTGGGGCCAGACACCGGACATGGAGCCTGACAGGTTTGTGGACACAGCAGCAGGACTGAGTAAGGCATCACTCACAAAGGAGGCCAAGGGTAGGGGAGGGCAGATAAGGGGGAACAGCTTGGGGTCTGTGCAGCTGCTAGGGTTTGTGGCTGAGGCTGCAGCAGCCAGTGTGCCCTCAGGGGCAGTGGGAGCTCTTGTGATTGCCTGGGTGGCTGAGGATGAGTGAGGATCCGCTCCCCCACATTGTGGTCCCAGGGTACCAGGTTGCAGGCTGGGAGCACATGGATGACATCACCATGTGAGTGCTTAGCACACAGCCTGACACAGGTGACCACTTTAAATGTCACTCTAAATGTCTGCCACGGACTGGATGTTTATATCTCCTCAGGATTGTCTCTGTTGAAACCCTAACCCCCAAGAAAATGGTGTGAGGAGAGAGGGCTTACAAGGTTATACTTCAGCCATGTCACTGTCCCTTTTCCTGAGAAGATGGTATGGGGGTACATGGCAGTTCCCACAGGGCTTGTGCCCATGGCTTCTCCCAGCCCCATCCAGGACGGTCCTGATTTGTGCCCCCACACCTAGTGGTTTGATGTCACATGTCCTGCCTAGAAGACTCAGTCACTGCACTCCCCAGGTGCAGCCCCATACACCTCACCCTAAACCCTGCTTCTTGGTCACATCAGCATGTCAGCTCCCTCCTTGCTGACTCCTTTGGGCCCAGTAACCCTGGCTGCAGGTCTGCGGAGAGCCAACCTCTGAAAAATGATGGCAAGCCCTTGTCCCTGTGTCATTAATTCTCCCGTGACCGAGGCCTTTCCCCCAGGGTGGGCACAGTGACAGATTGCACCTGCTCTGCCTCTTGAGGACTTTGGCTGGTGGGAGGCATCGACAGTGTTTCCCAAGTGAAATGCCACATGGAGATTAATAACCCTGAGCTGCAGCTCTGGGTGCGCCTAGCCCGAGCACAGCCAGGGCCCTGGCCTGCAGGGTCTTTGATCCCTCACACCACCCACTCTGGTCTGCCTGGCCTTTCAGAGGAGCAGAGCTGTTCACGCATATTCCACCCTGCCTGGGTTCCCAGGATCTCCCAGAAATGGTTGTCTCAGCTTCATGCCTGAAACCTCAAACACAAATAATTTTCAATTTGCCTGGGAGTTTCAATCGCACAATCCAATGTTAAATAATAGATTAGATGCCTCCGGGAGAGAAACAGGATTTAAGAAGGAGAAATAAATAAAAGGAAAAGTAAAATTCAGCCTATGGGTTTGGAGAATAAGCAGGCAGCTTCCTCTCCTGGCCCAGATTCACCGGCCTCCTCCCTTCTTCCCCAGATGGGACAGCAGGTCTCTAAGCCTCTGGCCATTGCCATCCACCTGCCTCAGCCTCCCCACGAAAAGGCTTCTGGCATCAGCAGCCCTGTGCTCCACCCCAGCTGTGGTAGCCAGATTTACGAACTCCACCCCACACCTCTGCTCCAGGCCCTGCACCCCAAGGACAAGCCTGACTTGTAGTCCTGGCAACCGCTGCCTGCCCAGGCAGATAGGAGCTGATACACAGACTGCCACAATCAGCACTCAGACAGTCACAGACAGGCTGGCACAGGTGCCAGCACAGCAGACAGAGGCGGGCAAGCAGGCAGGATCTGATGGGGCTTCAAGACCCCCGCGTAGGATGACAATGGCATCATTCACAGGGAGATGAAGATAGTATGTCTATGGGATGTGACCTGCCTTCCATCCCCACAGCCCAGGTCATCTCCAGCCAGTGACCTTTCCCTCCACCCATCTTGACTGCCCCTCCACTGGCTACAGTCTGCCCGGTCACCCTGGCCACAGATCTCCTCCTCGTCTTTTTACTCTTGAGCTGCAGTTCTCTGTCCCCTTCCCTCTTCTGTTACGCCTGCCCAGGAAGAGCTAGCGCTCACCTTTGCCACGGTGCTGTCCATGAGCAGCAGGATGGCACACTGGGGACCTGGGACCCAAGAAACTTCAAGTGGGCACTCGCCAGCGCCTGTGGGTGTCCCTCTGTTTCCAGGCAGAACGTGCTTTTGTCTTGCTGCAGTGATGGGGGAATTTCTAATCTGCTTTCACAAAGCCTTCTTACCTCCTTGAGATACCAAAGGGACAGTAAGAACACTAATGGGTAAGAACAAGGACATCAGACCAAAGTGCTGATGAACTTTGAACTCCACAGCAGTACCTTAATAGCTGTGTGGCCTTGGACAAATTGCTTAATGTCTCTGTGTCTCAAGTTCCTTATTTATAAAAAAAAAGGGATAGGATATAATTTAATTGCATATCTTACAAGGTTATAGTGAAGATTAAGATAATATATTTGATATCTACATTTAAATATATAAATTAGATGTAATATTTATATTATTTATAAGAAAATAGTTATATTTTATTATATATTACAATAGTCCTACATAATTTAGGTTTAAAATTCAGGTATATATTTAGATGTTATATAATAATATGTAATATAGTAATAAGATTTTATATATAATATGTATATATCTGAAATGCTTAGAGTAGCACCAAGTAAACCAGTAAATAACTAAATGCAATTATTGCTTCAGGGGCCACGGTAGGAGGGAGTACTGGTTTGTGCAAGGCCACAGTCCTAGAGAGAGAGGGAAAAGAAAGCTGGATTCAGGGCACCCATAGGAGGCAGGGTGAAAGGAAGGGATATAGAGTTGGTGGTGCCATGGACAGCCCAGGAGAGGAGTGGCCAGGGAGGACGTGTGCCATGCAGGTGGGATGGGCAAGTTGAGATGTGCCCCAGATACCTGAAGGGTGATGTGACCAGCAGAGGGGCAAACTCGGGAGTGTAGGCAAGTGTGTACTGAGCTCCCCCAGGGGTGTGCAGGCAGAGGGCAGGGTGGGAGCTATGATCTGGAAGCAGCTGAAGATGGCTTTTCAATTGTGGGTAGGCAGCAGGGTAGAAAGGCAGACCGAGGGAGGTGCGCAGAATGAAAGGAGGCTGGGAGTAGAGGACGGAAGTGGGGCACTGGTTGGAGGGGGATGGGGCTGGTTTTTGCTATGAGGGTTAAACCCAAGACCTTCCCACAAAGGAGCTACGTCCCCACCCTTATTTATTTGTGTTTTGATTTATAGACAAGGTTTTGCTAAGTTGCTACATTGCTCAAGTTGGGCTTAAATTTGTGATCCTCGTGCTTCAGCTTCCCGGAGTCCTAGGGCTGCGAGTATACGCCAACTCATCTGGCTAGCTTTTTTGTTTTACAAAGTGGGGTGATTCCAGTTTGTTTTCTGCTGATGAGAAAGCTGGAGGAGCCAGGGGTACCTGCCTGGTGACGATTCTTAGAGAAAACAGTGAGACTGGGGTCCAGGATACACGTGTGTAGGTGTGTCTGTGTGTGTGTGTCCATGGGCATCTGGTTCTGTGTGCATGGTTTCGCGAGTGCGTGTATGTTTGCGTCCATCTATCTGTGTCTGGGTAAGTCTTGTGTGTTGATGCCTGACTATACATTTCTGCCCACCTAGCTGCCCGCACTTGTGTGTGTGGTGGGTGAGGTCAGAGGAGGCCTGGCATTCTGTGTTGGAGAGTGCAGGACACTCCCAATGGGTGATGCTGCCCCTGACCTATGCCCATGTTAGGGGCACTGGAGTCTTGGATAGGAGGTCCCCTGGAGCTGGTGCGCTGGGGAGTAACTTTCGGAATCTGCCTAGAAACACTGGAGAGGCCGGATTGAGCGCGCGTGGAGGGTGTCTGGGAATGCAGCCTCCTGCAGGCCTGGAGATGTGCCATCCGCCTAGAGTGCGCACAGTCGGAGTGTTGCCGCCACTTCGTGGCCGACTCAGGGATTGCCGGGCCGGGCTCAGGACCAAGGACTTGACTCCATCTGGTGGTAGCAGAGGGTCTCTGCGCCTGTGGACGCCCGGCTTGCTGAGCGGAGCTGGGTGGGCGGGCACAAGAGCGAGGGGCCGCAATCACAGAGCTCTGCATAGAGCTGCTCTAGCTCCAACTCCTCAGGCTTCGCAGCTCTGTTCAGGCCAGTCTGTGCCTCAATTTCCTCCTCGTCTGTAGAGCAGGGTGCGGCACGTAGGGACAGGGCTCCCGGGAGAAGGGTAGTAAACAAAGCACCGAGGGCGGGGCCCAGCAGCCACACGCTTTGGTTATGAGTGTCTAACTCAGGCACAGCAGCCCCGAGATTGGGAAGGGCTCACTTCTGCCTTCCGCCTCTGTCTCTGCCCTAGGCTTCAAGTCCTCCAGTTTTCTCTCCCTACCCTCCTCTTCCTGAGGGTGGGAAAGGGGAGAGAGTGGCCTCAGCCCAGTCCTGCCCCGGGGTTCCTCCTGCTGTCCCCTCACAGCTGAATCCATGGTGTGGAAAAACTGGGCAGCGGGAAACTCAGGAAGCAGTAGCGCCAGCCTCCGGAGCCGGGGTGGGGGGGTGGGGAGAGTGGGGGGGGCGACAGCAAAGCAGCCGGGCTCCTGCACTATCCTCTGCCCACACTCAGGCGCGTCTGCTTGTTCCTCTTCCCAATTCCAGACCACTCCACTTCCTGGGCCCTGTGGGTCAACTTTGAGGTTCCCGCATTCAGCTGAAGGTCCTCTCACCTTGTGACAGAGAGGGGAGCAGTGAGGAACACCAGGAGAAAGTTCCTTGATTGGCCATGGGGCTCCCACAGAGACTAGGGCTAGAGGAGGAGAGGTGGCCCCAGGCCTCAGTGTCACAGGCTCTGGGGGTGGGGGTGCGCCTGTTCCTGGAGAGGCTGCTCACCCAGAAGGTAAAGCTGCCAGGTGGGCCTTGCGTGCTAGAGTGTGGCAAGGGTACTGGAGGACTCTGTCCTGGGCCCTTTGGGCAAGCTCTTCAGGGGCAATCAAGCCACCTGGAAGGAATGGGGAGGAGGCAGGTTGGGCTGTCCCAGAGGCCAGAGCTGCTTATTCACACGTGTCTACCTGTCAGGGT
>PVJX010003157.1:0-113214 GCA_004027295.1 Dolichotis patagonum | reverse complement strand
AAACCTCAAAGATATAGGGGTAGGAAGAGAATTCATGAACAAGAACCAAAGTACACGGGAAGTACTTCCCAGAATCAATAACTGGGACCACATCTTATTAAAGAGTTTCTGCATGTCAAAAGAGGTTTCCAGCAGAGTGAAAAGAAAACCCACAAATTAGGAAAAAATCTTCATGGACAGCGCCTCAGACAAAGGACTTCTGTCTAGAACTTATAAAGAATTAAAAAAAAATCAGACCGTCGAAATTCAAAGACCCAATCCAAAAAATGGGCATCTGAAATGAATACACAGTTCTCAGATGAAGAAATACGAATGGCAAATAAATACATGAAAAAATGTTCATCATCATTAATCATGAGAGAAATGCAAATAAAAACCACACTGAGATTCTGTCTCACTCCAGAAAGAATGGCCAAGATAAAAAACACTACCAACAACAAGTGTTGGAGAGGCTGTGGGGAAAAAGGAACTCTTCTACACTGTTGGTGGGAGTGTAGTCTGGTGCAATGACTGTGGAGGTCAGTCTGGAGAGTCCTCAAAAAGCTGGGTATGGTAGTCCCATTTGACCCAGCTATTGTGCTTCTAGGCATATTCCCAGAAGAACTGAAAACATCATACCACAGTGATATATGTGCACCCATGTTTATAGCAGCACAATTTGTAATAGCCAGATCTTGGAAACAACCTAAGTGCCCGTCAACTGAGGAATGGATAAAAAAGTTGTGGCATCTTTATATAATGGAGTACTACTCAGCTATAAAGAATGATCACATCGAGATATTTATAAATAAATGGACACGACTTGAGACCATTCTCTTAAGTGAAATAAACCAAACTCACAAGGGTAAATACCATATAGTCTCCCTAGTATGAGATTTGATAAGAGTATATAAGACTTTATGGTATGCATGGGTCCCCATCTCATAGCTTTGAAGTGTTTCAAAGTTTTTAATCATCAGTTGGAATGGTTTTATCCTGTTTTGTTTGACTATATCATGTGCGATGATATGAACAGCTGTTTTGAAGAAAACAAAACATTATGACAGCTATTGCTGATTTAATATCATCCTTCTTAGAAGTCCTACCATGCTTTTTTTGTTCTACTACCATTGGTTCTATCTATCACATTGTGTCCTATTGGAATTTGAATATGTGTGATAGTTTAAACAAAATTTTTTTTATCGTAAATGAGATATTATAGTACCCATTGATCATTTTGTGTTATTCAGTTCAGAAAGCCCCGTAATTCTTTCACTCTATGCATGGCTTTATACTATTGTGTTATGTTTGATATTATTGTATTTGAAACTATGGTCAACTATAGCAGAGTAAGAGATATGGTGTTAGCTACTGTTGATGTCCAGTTGTCTTAATGTAAAGTACTGTGTTGCCTATGTTGTCCTGTTCTGATCTGCTCTGTACTGCCCCTTTTGTTTTATTCTCTTTCAAATAAAAAAAAAAAGAAATACTTCACTCCAAAGTCTTCTTGACTTGATGGTTTGTGTTGATAAGTCTGCTTTGATTTTGGTTGGTTTTCCTTTATAGGTGATCTGTCTCTTTGCTTTAACAGCTTTTAATATCTGTTCTTGTACTGAAATTCTGGTATCTTGATTATTATATGTCTGGGTGTAGATTTACTTTGTTTATGGCTAGTTGAAGTTCTATGTACCTCACTTATCTGCATGCCAGTTCCATTTCCCATGTTTGGGAAGTTTTCTTCTATTACTTCTGTGAATATCCTTTAAATCTCATTTGTATTGACTCCTGCTTCTTCACTGATACCTATTTCATTGTTAAATTATGCTTCTTTGCCTCATCTTGCAGCCACTGAGTTATTTCCTGATTGTGTGTTATTTTTAAGAGATCTTTCCTTTCACTATTTGCTAGCTGCAATCCTGTCTTCATGGTTTGAAAGACTATCTTCAGTCTCTTTCAAGCAGTTTTGCCAGCTTTCAGTTCAATATTTAATTTCCTGCATCTCTCTTTGAATCTGTTTCATACATTGCAATTCCTTTCTACATTCATTCAAGGTTTCTGTCATTCTCCTATGCTCCTCTTTTTTGTGCATGTCTTCTTTAGACCTGCTGAACAATTCTTTCAGTATGTTTGTGATTTCTTCTTTTACCTGAGACATTATTTCTGATTGACTGCTTTTACAATCTCATGAAGTTGTTTCCTTACTTCAGTTGCTATCCTCTCAGAGATTTTAGGTGTGTGACTTCCGTTTTCTTCTACGACTGTATCTCCCAGACTTGTTCTGTGTGGGTTAGAGGTCTGAGTTTTCCCTTTTCTCCTTCATGTTGACTTTTTCCTGGGTTTCTCCCAATTAGCTGGTTGTTGTGCCCCAGGCACTTTATATGTAGGCTGCCACTAGGCAGTGTAGGGAGATGGGATAGGCACCTGGGTTCCTCTAATTCTGGATTTACAGGGAGGTAGCAGGGCATGGAGTGGGGTTCTCCAGACTTAATGCAGCTACACTGTGGCTTTGCTGATGATCGGGGTGCATGGAGGTGGGGCTGCCTCTCTCAGCCTGTGTGTCTGCCCTGGGACTCCCACAATGGTGGCAGACACACAGGGGTATGTTTATCTGCTTCTGCTAGTGGATGACGGCTGTCTTAGGGAACCAAGGGCCTCAAATGGTGGCCTATGAATGCTCAGAGCTTGCCTGGCTGTGGGTCCCTGCCTCTAATAGCTGCCTGCAGGAAGAGCCTTCTGGTGGCAGCTCCCTGAAGGTGAAGTTGAATCTACTGGTTCTCTCTGTCCACACTGGCCACCTGTAGGATGTGGTCTTTTGGTGGCAGTGCACAGCAGGCAGAGGTGGATCTGTCTGTCTCCTTTGGCCCACACTGGGTGCACAGAGGAAAGGGCCTTCCGGCAGTGGCACCTGGCAGGCAGAGTTGGATATTCTCCTGGTTCTCTCTGCCCATGCTGGGTGTGCAGAAGAAAGGGCCCTCTGGTGGTGGTGCCCAGTAGGCAGAGGTGGGTCTCCTCCTGGTTCTCTCTGCCCACTCTGGGCACAAGGAGAAATATATTTTCTATTATTGTAGCATGTCATCTTTGCGACACTACTGAAACATATTTTACATAGCTTTATAAAAATAATGACATTATAGAGTTCTGGAAAATGTTTCTATTTCTTACATCTATAGAAGGGATTTATTCAGAATTCTCATAAAAATTTGACTTGGATCTAGTTTTTAAATGATGAATGATGAAAATATGATGGTAAAAATAATGATGCATGCCTGCATGCCTCCTAGCTCCAAATGAGTGTTCTTCAAGCACTTCACTTGGCATTTCTAAAACACTAATGATCTTTTATTAGTAATATACACTATGCTTATAATATATGTGGTGTTCAGTTGTATTACTATGATAAAATACCTGAGAGAATCAATATAAATAAGAAAGTATTTATTTTGATGAATAGTTCCAGATAATTCAGCTCATGGTATCTTGGCCCCATCCATTGTGTTGGGGCCTGAAGTAAAGGAGAAAATGGTAGGATGCTTGAGATGGAGCAAAGTTGTTCACCTTATGGCAGCCAGAAAGTTAATAGAGCAAAGAAGAGGAATGGTTCTCAATGTATCCTTCAAAAACAAGCCCCAGTGATCTACTTCCTTCAAGGAGGCTCAGCCTCCTAAAGGATCCACACATCCCAAATGCTTAATCAACTAAGGACCAAACCTTTAGTACATTAATCTTAGGGGACACTTAAAATTCAAATCATATCCATTTCAAATTCATCCAAACATATCCATCCAAACAATACTCAGAAAATGAATATTGTTATTGCATTTTCTGCTTATCTCATCACTGTCATTTATGTATATAGTAAGATCCTTTATAAGTCTTCTAATTGCATATTGGATGAGTTATTCAGGCCCTGTCTATACCTCATTGCCTCTTCTTGGACAAGTGTTATCCTTCAAGTGAGTATCTGAATGACTCCTCTAACCAGATTACATATCCCTTCCCAGGACAGAATGCCTACTATCATAGACATCATTGAAAATTATAGTACTCTGAAAAAAGAAATCAAAGAGAATTTCAAAAATAGAAAGACATTCCTTGTTCATGGATAGGAAGAACAAACATTGTGAAAATGGTCATTCGCTCAAATACTTTTATACAGATTTAATGCAATTCCAATCAAAATGCCATTAGCATACCTCACAGATTTAGACAAATCACTCCTAAAATTCATCTGGCACCAGAAGAGACCTAGAATAGCAAAGGTAAGGCAGGAAGTATCACAATTCCTGACTTAAAATTATACTACAAAGCTTCTGTGATAAAACCAGCATGGTATTAGAATAAAAACAGACCCAAGGATCAATGCAATAGATTAGAAGATGTGGACACAACTACAAACATACTCAGCCATCTCATCTTCAACAAACATGCTCACTGAAAGAAAGATAGCCTCTTTAATAAGCGATGCTGAAAAAACTGGCTTTCCATGTGCTGACAACTAAAACTAGACACTTGTCTACCACCATGCATTAAACTACAGTTAACATGGATCAAAATCTAAATATTAAAAGAGAAACAATAAGTCTTCTGGAAGTCAAAGTAGGTAGAAATCTTGAAGACATAGCAGTAGAGAGAGAGAGTTGACGAACATAAACCCAACTTCAGAGGCAGTACTTCCCAAATCAAAAACTGGGATCTCATCTTATTAAAATGTTTTTGCATGTCAAAATAATTCTCTAACAAAGGGAAAATAAAACCCATGAATTGGGAAAATATATTAGTCAACTATCTCCCAGACAAAGAACTTCTATCTAGAACACATAAAGAATTGGAAAATATCAGGCCTGCTAAAGTCCTAGACCTAACCCAAAAACAGGCATCTGAGATGAATACATACTTCTCAAATGGAAAAATACAAAAGGCAAATAAATATATGAAAAAATGTTCAGTATCAGTGGTCATTAGAGAAATGCAAATTAAAACAACACTGAGATTCCATCTCATTCCAGAAAGAATAGCTAGCATCATGAAATCAATAATAAATGCTGGACCCACTATGGGGGAAAGGAGATTCTTCTCCACTGTTGATGGGAGCACATACTGGTGCAACCACTGTGGAAATCAGTGTGGAGATTCCTCAAAAAGTTAGGTTTAGAGGTTCCATTTGACCCAGCTCTCTTGCTTCTGGGCATTTTCCCAGAAGAACTGAAAACATCATATCACAGTGATATATGTGCACTCATGTTTATAGCAGTACAAATTGTAATATCCAAATCTTGGAAACAACATAAATGTTCATCAATTGAGTAATGGATTAAAAAGATGCATCATTTTTATACAATAGAGTACTACTCAGCTATAAAGAAGCATTGAGACTCTTATAGGTAAATAGACATGACTTGAGACCACACTCAATAAAATCAAATAAATAACAATCAAACCCACATGTGTAAATAGCATATTTTCTCCCTAGTGTAAGAAACTAAATGAGGAAATAAGATCCTAAATATTGTGTAAGGGTAAGAAACTGCTCAAAGGGGAAAAGTAACTGGGATGGGGAAAGAAGGGAAAGAAAAAGATATAAATTGCATATATATATATATGTTTGCATATGTATTTATATATGTATATATGATATACATATGTATATACATAAGATAACTAAGATGACTATACTACTAATTGTATTAGTTCTTGGGAAAGAACAGTTAATACTGATATGATTAGTTCAATTTTGCATGTCTGTATCTGATAATCTAAATAACTCTTTTGAAGATAACAATACACAATATAACAACCAATATTAAATTCTTATCATCTTGTTTTGAAAGCCTATTTTGTTATTGTTTGGGATTTGTTGTTTGTTTGTCTCTTTTTCTTTTTTTTCTTTTAGATGCTATTTCTTTTAAATAAAAATGTTTTAAAAATGTGATATTTATACATAATGGAATATTACTTGGCTATAAAGAAGGATAAGTTCTTTTTTAAGGATGATATTGAGGCTTTTATAGGTAAATGGAGGCAACAAGACTATACTCATAAATGAAATAAGTCAGACTCACATTTATAAATATCATATTATCTCTCTAGTGTAAAAAATAGGCAATCTTAACAAAAAGCTGAAAGAGATCCTAAATGTACAATAGATACTGTAATAATGAAAGGGAAAGAAAGTGTTCAAAAGGAAAGAACAACTTGTAAGTATACACATATAACTGTATGTATATTTATGTGTGCAAGACAGATAACCATACTACTAATTTGCTGTTAGTTCATCAAAAAGAATTGTTTGTGCTGTCATTGTTTGCCTGTTCATTTTTACACTTTGATTTTGTAACTTGAGCAACTACTTCTAAGATAGCAATATGTAATATATCAACTAGTGATGATTCCTTAATGTTACTTTTTTTGAAATTCTGTATCATTTCTACACTGTTTTCTGTTTTGCTTTTTAAAAATAAAGATGTGTTATGTACATGCACCAAGTCTGTATTATGGATGTTACTTATGTACCCCATATGTGTACTAATAAAAGCATATAATCAAAAAAAGGATAAATTCAAGGCATTTGTAGAAAAACTGAAAATATAATCTTAAATGAAATAATTCAGCCACGTAAGCTTAAAAATCATGTGAATTTTATCATTTGAGTAATCCAAAGTGCATATAAAGAGCAAACTAATAGCTGATAAAAGGAAATAGGTAGTAGACTTTTACAAATGAGAAAAAGACAGAGCCTGAGTTTGGGGGAAAGATGAGTGAAGAAAGGGCATAAATGGCTTAAAATGTGTCATGTGTATGTACCAACTGTTCTCAGTGAATGCAATCTTTGTATGTCACAACATGAACTACCACTGCTACTACTATTTATAATGGGGCTTAGGGATCTAAAAATAGAGGGAAGGAGGTGGGTGAGAGTGTTAGGGGAATAAAAATAATTAAACAAACAAACAAAAAAACAAACAAAAAATACCTTAAATGTAAAATAAACCCAACTGGAAATCTTTAAAGATAAGCCCATAACCATTTTCCATGGCCATGTAGGGGGAGCAAAACACTCGTAGAAAGTAAGACGCACCATTTCTAAGGTCTGTTTTAACAAGAAAGACTATGATGTTGGAAAACACTGACAATTTTTTTTCTTCCTTCTTAGGAAAGATAGATCCTCTTCACAGAGTTTTAATTCAGTTCAAATTGAAGACTTATGCCATATAAAATGAGTAATTAAAAATCGGCCATTTACTAAGAGAAGGTTGTGTGAAGAGTTAATATAAAATGCAGAAAAACTTAGTTAAGTGGTCTATGTTGTGCCTTTTAAAAATTAAAACTTAAAAAGAATTGGGAAATATAGTATTGAAACCTAAGATACACAAAAATTTCAAAGGGCAGAGAACTACCAGAAAGGCGCTGTTTTACACATGTGAGTCAAACATTTGGAATAATATTGTTTCTCCATAGTTATTTTAATTCTAGCTCATGGAGAGGTATTCATGTTTCACCAAATCAACAAAAGCTTCAAACAACAGCTAAAGAAGCATCTCAAAAGAGGCTCCAGCTTATCAGACAAATTTTGAAGCTGTCACGAAGTAGATAAAGATGTCCATGACAGGTACATATCTTGCCTGTCAAATATTTTCCTCCCAAACTCCCCAGTATAAATTCTCTTCTCACCATGAGTGCCTGCTTTTCATGTGTATTTTTGCCATTCACATTTTTAGAATATCTTTGCTTTTATTTCCCACCTGTAAAAACTTTACTGATGCTCATGGGGATGTAGGTCAGTGGTACAATGCTTGCTTTGCACGCACAAGGACCTGGGTTCAAACTTTAGTACTGCAAAACAAAACAAATCCCCAAGTGCCTCTGTAAGTTTTCCTCATCTTTCCAAATACCTGAGCTTATGCCAGTTTCATCCTTCACTGATCTTGACATAGTAACTACTGACTATACTTCACATCTTTGTATACAATCATATCTATATTTATGCTACTTGCTTATTCCATCTTGGTTTTATTTTTTTTCTCAATGAGAATATATGATCTCCAAGGACAGTTGACATATCATATGTTAATTTTTCATGCCCTAGAATATGTAAATTGGTGCTAGAAGTTAAGTTAATGTCTTATGAATAATTACAAAGTAAAATTGGGTCATAGGGAATTTAATAAGTTTTCTCATGTTTTCTTCAACTTTGAAAATGAAGATTGTCATCAAAAAATAAAAGTTTATGTTGCCAAATTACTGAAACTAAAACAGTTTTAAAAGTTTGATACATATAAAATGAGATCAAAGAACATGGGAAATGTTTAAATTCTTTAAATATTATAATAAAATCTACATTGCCATGAATCCCCTCCATATATGTTCTCTCACTTCAAACATACTCATCATACCATATTTCCCACATTCTGGACCATTTGTAGGAGTCCTTTCTCATGTCTTTAGTTGTGTTCTCCAGGCTGCCTCAGTGTCCCAAATCAATTGAGAATGTTTATCTTCCATCTGACATTGGGGAAAAGGCAGAAATCACATAGTGCCAGACAGGGTGAAAAAAGTGGATGAGTACACATTGTAATGCTTTTATGATTCTACCTTTCTGTTGGATGGCACTTGGCAGAAGCTTTCACTGTAGTTTTCATCAGACCTTGTCAAGACACGTAGGGTGAGTGTTTAATAAAAAAAATTACATGAAAGACACATTTTTATTAATCCCCTTCAAAATACTTCCCTAGCTTTTAATAGACTTAATTCACAGATGCCACATTCTGAAGGAGTTCTGAACTCCTCTTTAGTTCCTGTCTTTAGAATGTGATAAAAACATACATCAAGCACTGCTGAGTGCCATCCAAAGGAAAGGCAGGCTTGTAAAAACATCGTAGTGTGTTCTCATCCACATTATTCACTAGACCTTCCACTGTATGACCCTCTGGTTCTTCTAAAATGTCAAAATAACTGTGAAAAGTAAATGTTCAAATTGATTAAGGTCTTGGGGCATCCACACAGGTGCTACTAAAGACACTCATGAAAGTAGTCATCCAGAACTGTTTCAGAAAGTTGCAAGAATGATGGGAGAAGTGTGTTTGAATCAAGGGAAAGTATTCTGAGATGGATTCATGACAGTGAGCTTTTCACTATAATGTATTTTTTTAAAAAAATAGACATTCATATTTTTGATCATTGTGTGCTCATGTGTATTCACACATGTATGTATGCATAGTGTGTGTCTGGTATTCCTGTACTGCTATTATTATGAAGCATTCTTTCTTCTATAGTGTATTTTGTTATAGAAGACTAGGAGATAGTCAAGAAGGAAGATGGATAGGATTGCATCTCAAGGAATATATGATACAATAAAAGTAGTCTACTAACAATGTTTTTTTTTTAATGGTTAAAGATGTTGGGCTGGGAATTTAGCTCAGCGGCATAAGCGCCTGCCCAGCAAGTGCAAGGTCATGAGTTCAATCCCCAGTACCGCAAAAAAAAAGATGTTGATTATGTGCATTTATTTTATGTACAGTTATAAAAACTATCAAAGAAATAATTTGTGTTGGTCTTTCTTAAAATCAAGCATGCACATTTTCAATCATTCATAGCAGTGAAAAAAACTGAAATTACATGGTACAAATTAATAATTTGGCTCTGATTTTGGAATTAAAATTCTATGAGTTTAAACTTTTTACCATTACATGACTGCTGTATCAAACTTAATAGCAAACTGTGAATTTATGGAAACTAGAATATCATTTTAATTATCTTGTTTCTGAGTACAATATGCCTAATGCGTAGGATTCTGAAAAAATGTTTGTTCAGTGAGTAGCATTTATTATTTCTACCAATGATTCACTTACTTATTGACTAGGTTATATTCTCTTTTCTTCTACTGGTTATTTGTCTTATTGTTTCTGCTTATCTATTTGCTTCCTTCTCAGGAAAAATAAAAGCACTTTACAGAGAAGTCTTACAGCTTCTTTCAAAATCATATTCTTTTATTCTTTTTCAAGAATTTCTCCTTCTTAAATCATCTAGCTGGACTGATAATTCTTTGAAAAGTAGGCTATGTATCTTGTTCATGAGTGCTGCATTTCCTACTGCTAAACTAAACCTAAGTAATGAGAAGCTACCTAATCATATGGAAAGAAGTAAATATTAAACATTTTTTTCCTATTTAGCATTTAGAAGCACTATTAAACACAGTCTAAAATAGTGGGCAGTATTATGGATAGGATTTCATACACAGAATATTGAATTAAAACCCTAGCTATGTGACATTGGTAACAAGTTATCTAACTTTAGTTTGTTCAGGTATAAGGATAATAAGTGCATTAACTCCATAGGATAGTTGCAAACATTAAAGCTTATTGCATATTTATGGTTCAATATATATTAGCTATTTTTATTACTATTAGTTCCTGTAAAACAGAAGCAAAATATAGAAAGAGCATATAGTGTGTAAATTCATTTATACATCAGTCACCTATAAATTTGTACTTTCTTTATCCTCATGGATACAGTTTCAGCTGAAAATTCTTATAACTTCATGCATTTCAGTGTCTTTTAGATTTTACACTACTGTCTGTCTCAAAACATATTAAAAGTAAGGTCAAACAACGTATTGAAAACTAATATCAGATAATAATTATGCTAAATATTTCGTAGGAATAGTCCCATGAATCTTTACATCATTTTGCAAGATAAGCCTTATTATCTTAATTTGCAGGCAATGATATTTACAATTTATTTTGATAACTTATAATTTTTTATCTTAACCTATATCTTATGTACATATTTATTTATGAGTTTTTATGCATTTAAAAAGAATTTTTGTTTCACTACTAATGTCTGAATTCTAAAAGGATATATACCACATCTTCCTCCATATTTCTTTTCTCTCTCATTTCCTCTTTCTTTTATCTTTCTTTTTTCTTTCCTTCTTTCCTTTTCCTTCTTCCCTCCCTTCATCCTTCCTTCCTTTTTCTTTCAATTATCATTTTTAAAATTTTGTTTAATTTTTATTTTGAAAAGAATAAAACCAAATAAGAAAAAAAGTAAAAAAACAAAATAGGGTCATTCAGATCAAAAGAATGGACATAGTACATGATTTAAACCCAAAATACAAGGTGATCTACAATGGCCACCATGATGTCTCTTGTTATCTTCAATAGAATTGCCCATATCATCAGGTACAATAAAATTGAACATAGCAGTACAGAACAAAATCAATAAAAACAAAACATTGGAAACATTATAGGACTTCATAAGAGGGTAATAGTCAAACCAGAATGGGTATCATAGTGAATCTTATTGTCTGCAGAGTAGTTGTCTATACTCTCAGGCTTAATACTACCAAACATAACAGATTCGAATAAAATAAGTCAAGACAAGATAGCAATTGAACACAACAGATTCAAATAAAATCATTCAAAACAAGGCAGTGAAAGCAATACAGGGATTTAAATGGTTAATAGGAAATTAAAAATGGTTACCATAGTATATCCTGCTATCTTTGGAATAGCTGTCTGTGCCCTCAAATCTAGTACAAGTAGACAAACTGGAACAGAATATAACCCAACTAAACAGAGAGATGAAAGCAATATGGGTTTCAAATCATGATACAAGTTCACCAATGTCCTCTGCCTTCCCTTTTTAGACAATTCCTCCCCTTTCACTTTCTCAGGGTGCATTGTACATTTTGTATCCCACTAACTCCTTTAGTTTTTAGATTAGGGAGGCAACCCCCTATTTACCTAAGTGGTTCTGAACATTTTTACCCTTGAGCTTGGTCTCAAGTTGTATACATTTACCTACAAGAGCATCAAGGTTTTCATTCCTTATAGCTGAGTAGTTCTCCATTTTATAAAAGTGTTATGTCTTTCCAACCAATCTGCAGCTGATGGGTGAGCTACCGCCACTTTTTTCTGGTTCCCTGTCACATAGAGCATTATTTGTCATTTTTGACATTCAGTTCATAAACACTCTTTTAGGTTACATATATTTCTTGTATAGAGGATCTTGATGGACCCTCTCTCTTGATCCACTCTGCCTGTGTTTCTTTTTATTAGTGTATCAAGGTCATTCATGTTAGCAATTATGACTAACCTTCTCTGCCTCATCTCTGACATGCTATTTTTCTGCCATTGTTTGCCTACTTTTCCCCTTCATCCACTCTCTGCCCTATTCAGTGAGCCCCCCCCCATGCTGTTCTTGAAGCCATGTCTTTTTTTTTCTTTCTCTCTCTCTAGAATGTCCTTCAGTATTTTTTGTAGGGTTAGATTGGTGGTCATGAACTCCCTCAGTTCCTCTTTGTCATGGAAGCACCTTATTTCTCCACTAATTTTGAGAGATAGTTTTGCAGGTTACATCAATTTGGGTTGGAGGTTATTTTCTTTCAGGGCTTGGCGTACTTTACTCCAAACTCTTCCTGATTTGATGGTTTGTGTCAAGAAGTTTGTTGTGATTCTGATGGATTTTCCTTTATAGGTGATTGGTTTCTTTTCTCTGACAGCTTTTAATATTCTGTTCTTGTGTTGAATTTCTGAGATCTTGATTATTATATGTCTGGGTGTAGATCTATTTTGGTTATAGCTGGCTGGAGTTCTGTATGCCTCATATATCTGAATATTATTTCCTTTTCTTATGCTTGGGAAGTTTTCTTTAATCATTTCTGTAAACAGCCTTTGTATTTCATTTGTGTTTATCCCTGCTTCTTCACTCACATTTTTTATTCTTAAGTTATAGATCCTGTTATCATCTTCTAGCCTTTGTGATGTTACTTCCTGGTTCCTTGTTGTTTTTAAGAGATCTTTCCTTTCATGATCACATGTTGCAAACCTGTCTTCAAGATTTGATAGTCTGTCATTAGTTCTTTCGAGCAGATTTGCCAACTTTCAATGGAGTTTTTAATTTCCTGATAATATCTTTGAATCTGTTTCATATATTTTAGATTTTTTTTATATTCTTCATCAAAGGTTTCTCTCCTTTTTCTATGCTCCTCCATTCTTCCATCTGTATCTTCTTGAGAGGTACTTAGCATTTCTTTTATTATTTTTCTTATATCTTCCTTTACTTGTATTAGTATTTCTGTTTTGAGTTCTTTTATAGTGTCATGAAGATAATTCTTTATATCAGATGCTGCTTTTTTTGAAACCTCAGGTGCACAACCCCTAATCTCTTGTGTGTTTACCTCTCCTGGGCCAGCGCTATTTGGGTTGGAGGCTGGAGACTTCCTTTTGTTTCTTCCTCTTGTGATGTTTCTGGTTTCTTTCAGACAAGTGGATAGTGAGCATCCCCAGCACTTCCTGATTGCCTATGATTACTCTGAAGCGTGCTGGCTAGGGATAGCTGATGACCACTGATGACTGCTGATGACCGCCCCAGTCCGCTGATGACCACTGAAGTACAAGCAGGGTCAGGGCAGTCTGGCCCCTCCCTTCTGAGCTGAACAACCACTGGCAGTCTTCACCACATTAGTGTGTGCCGCATGATCGGGGCTGTTAGGGATAGCATCAGGGAGACCTTGTCCTTGGCTATTGGATCATGCACAGGGGCAGGACTCAGTCCAAGCAATTCTCACCAATCTGCTCTGCACTAGGAGTAGCTGACTGAAGCCACTGCAGTTTTGATTCTGAGCACTTCCTGCCCAACTCCAAAATGTCACCCAGTCAATTACCCAGTCCCATGGGAGGACTGAGTTCCCCACACTCACTACAAGGTGAGCTGGTCCAGATCTCCAAGCCAGTGCTGTTCTCTGCTCTACTGCTCCCCCCTGGGACCACATCCTCCCACCAAGGCCCTTGGATGTGCCAACCCCCAACTTCACCATGACTATGCATCCTCGGATTCCAGCAGTGTTTTGTACACAATGGGACCGGCTCTGGTGAGGGTACATCTGGCTACAGCCTTCTGTCCATGTTTTCTTTTTTTTCCTCTCTTTTTTTCCCCCTGTAGTTTCTTCCTGGGTTGAGATGATCTACCTCCTTGTGTCTGGTCTTCTCCAGGATGCTTTATTCTAGCATCTGAGCTGTTTCTCTCAGATAGGCTCTTTACTTTGCTGCTTATTGATCCTACATCTTTGAGAACTATCCAACTATCATATAATAGGCCTTGCACAATTCTCAAACTTAATATGAATTGAAAAATGTGTTGTCAAGTTAATGAATGAGATAAGAATATATCCAAAATGACATTGAGTAAAGTGATGGAATATTGGCTCAGAGCTATCTAATTTTGGAGGTGGCATGTTTTACTATGATCCTCATTCTTCTGCTTGAATTTGATGCCTATATATGTCTTTGCAATTTACCTAGCTCTCTGAGAAAGATTCCTGATCTGGTAGATGTACTTACTTATGTCCATGGCCACTGATCCTCAATTTCATATTTAAGGCCATCTGGTGGCCTTCTATTATCTTTCCTAAAAGGCCATGGTGCTCCCCACAGTCTGGCCTTAGTTTATGCTCTACTTACTCATTACAGCACTGCATCACAATCCCTGGCTTGAGGTAACACCCACATTCCATTTATTCTCTCACCTATATCTTTAGCTTGACTTCTCTGTAGAGCCCCAGATTTGTATATTTAACAAATATGACATCTTTATTTGGTGCTTAACTTTCAACTAGCCTAAGCATAATTGCATTATTGCCTGAAAATTTGCTCCACTCATTACTCTTTACACAATCCAGAAACCTTTTCTTCTTACTACAGTGTTTGCTTTCTACGTACTCAATGAGCCACTTGTTAGTTCTCTCAGAGTTGACAGCACTGCTCTTCCTTGTGTATATATCTGAATTTTCTCATAGGACCCATTTTTCCCTTGGCTAATCAGTGAATGAGTATGTTTTCTAGAATCTCTTGTAAGGTGTAGTTGACCAAGAGCCCCATACCTATAAAATTCTCTGTGGGTGAGAGGATGTATAATTTCTGCATTGTCTACTAAGAGAGAAATCTACTTCCTGTAGAATGTTCTGTATTCTCTCATTGCTATGAAATACTAAAAAATATCAGTAGTGAGCAGTTGGGTTCTTGGGTGAATTTGTGGAACATGGCTGAACTTGTCCTAGACAAGCACCTTGCTTATTATATATTTTTGGCAAAAAGAGAACAACTCTTCTCTATGGTTCAGAACATTGTATTTTAATGTCTTTTTATCTCATCTTACAGTGTATTCTAAAAAACTCACACTATTATTTTTCTTAGTTCTATTCTTACTCCAATCCATCTCTCATACTTTCAAATGAGTGTACATTTTCTCAAATGTAAATATAATCCAGTCGGCTCCTGTTTAAAACTTAGAAGTGGCATTTGCTTTGCTTGATTTCTAAATTTTCAGATAAGCATATATTGATCTTATAATTATGAGGAAGGATACAAACCATTAGTGACTCCCTCAAGCCTTCATCATAAAATTCAAGCTACTTAACAAGGGCCAAAATTTCCTTTATATTCTGCTATTTCTTGAGTATTAATTTTTACCACACTCTCACATTTCTCTAGACATGTGAATTTTCCAATCCCTGGATGATGACAAGCCCATGTGTACACATCTGTATCCTTACAAAACCTTTCTTTCTGTGTATAGTTCTCAGGCTTTCTTCTAGACTAATGGCTACTCACCCTTCAAGACTTATTTGTAACTTAAGATTAACTATCATATCTTCCTTAAAGCTGATACTTTCAGTATTCATTGAGACTTTCATCTCTGTTCCCAGTGAATTCTATCAATATCTTTATTAGAGCACTTTTCACATTTAACTCAATCTATTTTCTAACAGACTTTGTGCTTTTTTCCCCTACAAACAAAAGCATTTTCAGTTGACCAGGTTCTATGCCATTTATTTTCATTTCTATGCATAGATGGGGTTCAAAATTTTTATAGAATGAAAAAGTCACATATTTTGTTTAAACATACTGTCTGAAGAAACTTCAGTTCCCATCTACTGCCATTTCTGCTTTTATCTTCTCATCTCCTTATAGAGACACAGATATTTATAACTTACAGAGACAGGATATATAAATTGAAACATAATTAACATAACTAGATGTTTATTAGAATCATATCTTTTGTTTCAGTGTCAGCTTTTCCTGATAACATAAAATTTCATATATAGTGAGAATTTAGGAAATTAAGTAATTTTGTTTTTATTACTGAATTGGTAACATTTTTGTAAATGTCGAAGTGTTTTATATAACAAATAATGAACACTGAGTGAATAAACTAGTGGTTCAATTTTAATAGAATTATCAAACACTTAAAAACTAAAAATAGTATGAAAATATGCTCAAAAGCCAATGTTTGGTTCCTTTACACAGAATTAGTGAAATTTACAATTTTCTATGTTCCCAAGAAGTATCTATTCTTTCTTATATTTTTTTCGGTTGGGTGAGAAGTTAAACATATCCCACAAAAGCAAAAAAGAATATTGATTTTCTTTTAAAAGTTAATCAAAATTCTATGAAACATTTTCAGTTTATAAAATTCACAGCTTGAGTTCTATATCAATGAATAGTCCATTAGTCAGAATTTTTAAAAATTCTGACAAATAACTTCATGTTTGTCAAATGTGAAACTGTCCTAGTTATTGACTGATATTTTGAAATTTTAAGAAAGTTTCCGTTGTTCTAGGACTTTCATTCTTGCCCTCAGCCTGTTTTATACATAAAAAGTTCAGTGGAAATGAGTTATTTGTGTATGTTTTAGACATATTCATTTGTTAAGCTATTAATACAAGCACTGTTATGTATTCTGTTGTAAACATACTAGTATATGTTGGTCAAGGAGAATTTTTATAATTAGATCCAGCTTTGTGCCTGTACAAGACTGGAATACCCTTCCTTTGATTTATGCTTTGTGACTACTACTTTGATATGCTTAATTTTGGGAATGAGGGCCCTGGATTTTCATTTTGTATTGGACTCTACAATTCATGTGGCCAGTCCTATGTACAATTTAAATAACTCTCTTAATTTTTTCATACTGTCAGGGAGTACAAGTGTAAAATATCAATTTCTAAACAGCAACACATGAACAAAACCAAACCTAGGGTCCTAGCTGCCAGGATCTACCTGCCTGGCTTAGCTGTCAGGAGCAGCATGCAGGTTAAAAGAGAAAGATTCTCTTGAGTATCAATCCCTCCTGCTGGCTCGAGAGAATCAAGTTGGCAGGCAAAGTGAATCAGATATAGTACTGTGCACGCCCAAGCTTCAGAATAAAGCCCATAGGTCTAATTTCAGCTTTACCAGCCTTGGCAGTGTCCCTTTAAGTTTACTAAGTCGGATATACCTGTAAGCAAGCGGTCTAATGTTTTTGTGATCTTGCTGCTGTGAAAGTATTTAATAATAAGCCTCAGAAGTTGGGCAGTAAGAAGGAAATCTATGATGTCTAATGCCAAGGTGCTGTTCAATGTGTTGAAAGTTGATTAAATTTCCTTTTAACACCCCTTGAAATTGAAATTTTGCTACCATTTAGAATTTTTTCCCCTCCAAACTATTTTTTTATACCCATGATTTAGAGTGATATACAGCAAAGCAGCGGTTATGAATTGGCTCAAAATGATTCTAGGGGTAATGAGCAGGGATTGCAAAAACCTTGCTTCTGCTCACTTAAGGAAAGTAAAGCTAACTTTATCCTACAACTGTATGCCAAGACAGGTCAAAGATTTGAGACTGCTCAAATAGTGCCATCCAAATTTTATCGGTTTGAAGTGATAACCGGGTTCCTGAAGCCCACAGATTGATAAAAGGAAAATATATTTAAATAGACGAGTGCATCCTCAGCTATCAGTTGCAAAATTGCTTGCTATATTCACACACTTCCATTTTTAAACTTACATCTGCTTTAATAAAGCTAGCCTCCATTCGAAAATTAAGAAATACTTCATGACTCCACATTTGGTATCTCACGTATCTGAGGTTTTAAAGATGGTTATTGTTTCTGTATGTGTATCTATGATGGGAAAATGTGAAAGCTAAACCTGAAATACTGTAAATGCCACCAGTAGAGTATGTGTTGATGTGCATAATGCAAAGCATTGCAGTTATTATATGGATGCTCAAATAATACAAAACAGAAAAACTTGCAAATGGAGTGTATAGAATCTTTCATATAATTGACAGTCAACAGTTACCATGACAAAAGGAACTTATTTAGCAGCAGTTGTGTTTGTTTTTTTCCCATGTTATTCTGTTTTTCTCTAAATCAAAGTTTAAAAAACAGAAATGTAGCAAGAATTTCCTATAATAATATGTACCTATTTTCTTTTTACTTTTGAGTCAAACTCCATGGTTCAACTTTATTTAACACAGTATTATAATAGATTTTTAAATGACATATTTTTAAATGATTATCTGTTTAGGAGGTAAAATTATGAAAATTAAAAAGCAGAACATCATGCACATGCATACACTAGAATTTTTAAGAAATAAAGGTAGGTGCTAATAAGCAATATTTATTTATATATGGAAAGAGAAAATGAGAAATGACCCTAATCTATACATGGATAATATGTCTTCAAGGCACAGAATTGTGATATTCTTATGAAATACTTCCCCATACTAAAACAGGATGAAATAATGTTAAAGAATCACATGCAGCTTGTTATTTACCTTGCATTCCTATCATATGTCAGGATATATGATCAGACTGTAGCACTTATAAAGACTTTGAGAATACTAGTCTGATGGACATTACACAAGAGAGATGGCTCATAATAAAGAGTATTAAGAAAAGATATAATTATATGGTAGATCTCTGTACACAGTATGTGAGTAAGAGTAGAAAAATCACTGACAACACAAGAATAAGTAAATAACTAAAATACAGAATCTTCACAGTATTTCTTTCAGTGTATAATACATGAATATAAGTGTAATATGAAGTACATGCTTCAAGATTTTTTTGATGTTCCACTTGCATTTCTTGTGTCTTAGTACTTAATGTTTTTTATATCACTACTTAAAGGAGCCTCAAATATTTTTAGTTTTGTGTTCAACGTGACAGTTGTAAAGAATGAGTAATACAAATGAAGACTCGAGACTCTGATATCCTGAGTAGCATTGCCATAGGTAATAAGGTTTCCAAATATGGTGAACAAAGCTTGATAAAACTCCTAACTAAATGACGGCAAACCTTTCACAGATTTTCAGCATAATACTTTTCTGGAAAATCCAGTCTATTCAAAAAATTGTGCATCTGTTAATAGTGACAAATTCTAGACTCATATAATTATGTCACATAATTATTTTCCCTATGAGTATTTCTCATGGTATCTTGGAAATTTATAAAAATTGTAAGGCAGTGTACTTCATTGTGTGTGACTATCTTACTCATCAAGGTGTGCAGCCTCCTGGTCCCCATTACCTAAATGTCAATCACTGTGACAAAAACCAGCTTGTGGATTTCAAAATTCTCCCTGGGGGAAGAGACCATTTCCACAGAAAAACTAAGCACTTATCTATGCTTTTAGAAATTTTATTTTCAATAATACAGGTATATCTTATAGTGGAGGTATTATTTTTATTTTTGGATTATACTATGGTGCTCTTTTCCTATAAATTAGTCAGATTATTTGTTCACTTACAGAAATGAAATTTTATTTCTAGTGACTGTAAGGAATTTTAAGTTGGGCATTTCCCTAAGGTAGCACATTCACTGGGTAACAGTACAGTCTAAGTCTAAGAGAGCTAGTTCAAGTTTCACTCACGGGTTTTATTAGTTATGTGACCTAGTTCAAAGTACTTAGTCTTCCTAATATTTCATTGCTTCTTTTATAACATGAAGATAATAGTGTACGTCACATCTGCCATGATTTATACAGACAGTGTGGATTTAAAAACAGTTCCTTAACAATTAACTCATGTGTTAGCTATTCCCAATGTTTTTATAAAGATAATTTTGGATTTGGGTAACGAGTTCCTTTTACTGATTTACTTGCAAAACTAATATCAGGAAATATTAAACTGCATAGGAAGCTATGGGCTGTATCAATCTAGATAATTTTTTTCAAAAAGTAAAATGTATATTATACCAAATGATATGAAAACGTATGAGACAGAAATAAGCTATTTTTCTCTTGCAGAAATAAATATTTTCCTAGTTTGATAAAATGTCATACACCAAAGTCTTTACATTTGCTTTTAGTGTCATGAGAGCTGCTTTTGCTATTCCAGCATAGTAAGTGATGCCAAAGTTGACCTCAGTCTTCTCTCATCTCGGAACTAAGTAGTTTATACTCAGTCACTGGTGACACACTTTTTAAGACTATGCAAAGTGCTTTAGCTTCCTAAGAGCCTACCTAGTATTTTTAAAAATGATTTTGAGTTGGAGTCAATATACTTTAGTCTCCACTCTAAATATCTCAAACACTTCAACCAACATTAACCTAATTTATCAATGTTCATAGCATAAAGAGGCAAGGTACACATAGAGTGTGAATCTGGGCTTCTCTTCCCTATATCTGCAGAAGCTAAGTAGTTGCTTTCAGCACAGATGGTCATTTGGATGATAGAAAATAACAAAAGCAAAACAGATCCAATTCCCCCAGTCAGAGCTTAACTTAAACACAGGTCTTATTTCCCCAACTGCTTTTGTTTTTCCTTAATTCACCACAAAGTGCCTGCGATCTACTCAACATTTAGATTTTGCACATTGGTAGACTAGTCAGCAGTGTATTCTTTTTCTTTCTTCCTTTGTTTTGAATACGTTACAATACCATTTGAGTGTTGTACAAAACTTTTTATCCATACCCTCTATAAAATAGTAGTATGAATTCAAAAACCAACTGCATTCTTTTGATGAGTCAATATCCCTGCAACTCTATCACTTCATATGATTAGTGATTAGATTGTGAACAATTTAACCCAAATTAATTGATTGGACCTGAACGTTAATTTAAACAGTCATTTTCATCTAGATAGATCTCTCAGCAGGTTTGAGATCTTACTGCAAGAGAGATTAATGAAAGGATCCTACTGATGGACTTATGCATCTCTCTTTTTGATCAAATAAATTATATTTGGGATCAAGTATGTAACATTGCATTCCCATTATCTCATCGCTCTCCCTGAAGGGAGTTAGTCCCTGCCTTTCTCAGCTGTTTCCTCAGCTTTTGCTCTCTACCTCCTGTCCCTGGCCCTATTTTATGTACCTTGCTTTATATTTTTGTTTGTTTGTTTGATAGTTCATTTCACTACCTGGGAACAAGTACTGAGTGTTTATCTGGATTATTATGTCTTCAGTACAAGAAACAAATAAAGTCTCCTTGTGGCTGGGCTCAGTTTTGGTCACTGTTCTAACTTGTGCCTGGGAAATGAAATGCAATTAATGTTTGTTGAAGAAATAAACGAAGTAAAGGTTTTTTTCTTTGTTTATACAATCAATTTACGGAACTTTTTTGTTATCATCCTCTAGAGTGAACTAGTGTAGAATTACACTTAAAATGGAAGAGTAGACAATTTAGACATTAACTGGATAGAAAAATCATTATGTAATTTAACCCTACATGAAAGTCTGGAAATCAAGAAATGTTAAGAGACTAAATGAAGACAATCCTAAGAAGCTTCCAGCATACTCTTTATATCTTAGAGCATGAAATGGTGAAGCTTTAGAACAGCAACACATTCACATTTGCAATTATATCAAATAACATTCTTGAACAGTAATTTCAGCCCTACTTATATCCAAGTATATCTCTCTTATATGCTATCTACAACCTTCCTGGGTGAGTTGGCATAATTAAGAATCAGTCTACAAACTAAAAAAAATTAAAGCAACAACACCAACAACAAAAACACATCACAATTGCTAGCTCCCATTTGGTACACCATGGAAGTGAACAAGTGACCCATGAACTGAAGTCAATTATCACAGGACGTGGTACTGTAGCCATTGTTACACATATCATGAAAATCATTTCAAGTGCATTTTAAGGTTCCCAGGAGGTCTGAGGATTCACAATTGCATAAGCATCCATATATTTTATATATGCTTACATTCGATACTCAAAACTCCTGACACTCATGTAGATAAGAATAAAGTATCTAACGAGATCATATTGTAGTAGTAGGCAGGTCAAACATTCAGAAAGTCAAGGAGATGCAAAAGGTTGGAATGACAGAGCAAGAGGCAACTTTGTAAATTCGTCTTTCACACTGAGGAGAGTCCCAGAGTGAGCTGGGGAGCACAAATAGAAAGCGGATCACAATGAAGACTGTTCTTGAAAACAGTCATGTCTGCTAATGCTAATATATTGAACATTTAATTGGTTTAAGGCATCATGCTAGCTCCCGTAGGAATTGCTTTTGCGATCCTAGATGGTATTGAAGTAGAATTCTGTCTCCACATGGTGTGTTGGTTTCAGACTCTTTACACAAATGAACTGCCTTTTATTTTTTTCCACTGCCTTCTCTCTTCCAAATAATACCAACATATATACTTAATTCAGAAGAGCATGCTTCAGTTAAAGTTCTTATTTTACTAAAGCTTAAGAAAATTTACTAGCATATGATTTTGAGGTTCATAATTTCCCTTCAAATAAGCTATAGGTTAATGTGTAGAAACCCCTGTGGATTTTCCCCTTTGTTTAAATAATATCCTGTAATTCAAGCCAATATACTTTACAATAGCATGTTAAAAGCAAATAGGAAAGCAGTTTAGCTCTAAATTAAGGTTCCTCCATCAGCATTTCTACACACTCTGGATATTTTCTGATACAAAGCTTTGGTCTCTCCTTTCATGATGTTATTTTGCAGTAGTAAAGCAAGTAACCACAGCTTCATAATGCTAAGCACTCCGGTGGGAAACACAAACAGAGTGCATAAACCAAAGTATTCATTTCATGAGGTTTTATTAAAAGGCTTCACCTCTAAATTGAGCTGTCATACACTGTTGGGAAACTTTTTACCACAGTTTATTTTAACTATGTAAAACGTTAAAGGAATGGAATTTCTTCGGCCTTTCATATAATGGGCCTGACCTCTCTTACACACCACAAACAATCTATACTGCATTTAATCAAATTGGCTGGAGAATAAAATCAGGCCATATGTTTTCCCAGTTTCCCCAATTTTCAAAAATGACCCCAACCTCGTTAACATGCTGTAGATTTTCATGTCTGCCCAGCAAACACTTTGGCGTTCTCACTGAAAAGCTACACTGCATGATTAAAAGATACTCTTCAGATGAGAAGGACCCTGGTAATTTACAAATTTTTCATTCCACAGCTTTATGCAGTATTTCAAGGCAATGCATTAACTGCTTTTACAGTTTTCTCAAACCTTGCTTTCAGCTGACAGTGTCATAGGTCATTACTGATTTTCTCCTTATGTAAGCAATACCAACATTCTATTAAAAATACTAATTTCCATCCTACTACAGTGTCTTCTGAAGTAGCATGTATATTTTAAAAATCAAGTTGCTTTGAAATATTAAAGGAATATATTTAACTGAAGGGCTTTCAGACAGGTTGTTTTTCTGTATTTCCTGATGGCAGAAAGATTTTAGCCTACAAAGTCAATAGTAAATTTTATTAAAGTCATTATTTTCCTGTTACAGGCCTCGTGCTTTAAATACACTACAGCTGACAATGCTGTCTTACATACTGTCATACTGTAAATGTCTCCTCTTTATTACCGCAGGGACAACTCATTTAGAACTTTGAAAGTGTTTTTACATTAGAGCTGCTCATTTGTGGAGCTGGCCTATGGCTGTGTTTAAAGAATGTGGTTGATATTTCTAAATATTCTAGGGAAAAATACAAACTTGCCAACACAACATTTTTTAGATAAAGATTAATGTCCTTTCTCCATGGATAAAATATATCTCAATCTTCACACATTAGTGTGCTCCTACTAATGTCATCCTTTTCCACCCCACCCCACCGTGCATAAGAGCAAAACACTTGATATGGCTATGGCATGCTTGCTTTTAGGAACTTTTGTTTTCTCCTAAACTGCATTGTCTGCTCAATAACTAACCTCCTTTGCACCATCTTTTTTGATCACTGCAAACTTGATTAAAAGGTCATATTCTAACTGTAAATTGAAGAATCATCCAGAAATCATTTTCATCAAAATCCACATGAATGTGTGCATTATCTTGGAGTCATAGCATAGCATTCCAAGTTGGGGCCTCTTAATACCCTGCATCATATGTATCTGGTCATCATATATATCTGGTCACACCATCCTTTAGTTTATATTGTTGTGCTTTCTAAGTGGGTATTTCTTCTCTTCACATGCACCCAAAACCCTGCTTTCATGCACACGTACACAAACACCCACACACATTTCCCACATGCACACACACATGACTATGAAAAGAACAGAAACAGAAAAGACATTAAACAATATGCTTCACATTAAAGTCAGACATAATCAATGCCACAAATGTATATGTATTAACAGAAATTTTTTCTCCTATTTTAAGGTATATCCTTAAAAGTATATCTGTACTTTTCAGGTCTATGAACATCAAATGAAAATTGATCCTAAAGTCTTCAAACTCACTTGGTCATAAATGCTGGGCTCTTCTTTCTTCCTTTCAGAGAGATAAGCCAGCCAGGAGCAGGTACATAGTTAATTCTAGGAATAGATATGCTTGGTCCTCCCCTCTACCCTCCTAGTCAGCATCTTTTAATTTTAGCTCATGCTGCATACAATTGCACTCATAGGAAAAATGAGAAGATGTTTATAAACTCTTGTGTAGACTATACAGGCATGATCAATTGTAAGTCTTTGATTTCAAACTCAGTTCTCTCATGTTCGATCTTCAGGGCACGATCTTTGCTACTGGTTTGTGCCTGTATTCACATCTTATTGGTATCTAGCTCTGTGGTCTCATAGATGAAGTAGAATAGAATGCAACCATAAAATCTCTGCCAGAAAAATGAAGTAATTCATTTCAGTAATGTGCTATATATGAATCACTAAAGTGTCATCCCTATAAAAAGATGTAATTAACATACATTTGCAATTTTTTCTGTTTTTGTTTTCTTCAGTGTAACACTACAACTAAATATGCTTGGCTGTTTTATAGTCAATCACTCCTTCTTCCCACCACACACCCACACACACACACACACACACACACAATTCAGCCCCAAACCTTCAATTTTCTCCTCATTTCTTCTATGCTGTTTCGGATTCCAGCTAAATCATGATCACAGGAGTTTGTCACACCACATGGTGTGGATCTAGATTGTATCTGATTTGTGATGTGTGTGTGTTGCTGTTCACTTAAAAGTGCTTTTACTACCTTTTCTTATCAATGAAAAACTTTCAAGATATTTAAAGGCAATGCTTTTCAACCTTCTGGCTGCAATAAAGCAAAAATGGCAGGTGGCTCTATGAAAGCAGTAGAATACATTTAAAGGAAATCACTCATAGGGAAAAAGTGTAACATTGCTTGGAGTCCATTTATACACTTTCTATTGGGAAGAATGTGTTTGGGGGTGATGTGGGATTCTTTCCATTTGCTCAGTGCGGACATTAGCTGCTTTATAGGCAATGTTGTTATTTTTAAGAAATAGGGAGAAATGAAACATTAGAAAACCTTCCCAGCAATCAGAAGAGCTGAGTTCAGCAATGATAAATAAAGAGGCCAGCAGGCTAAACTTAAAACCACAAATTCCTCAAATAGAAGAGATTAAAATTCTTCACCATTAGGCAACCTTTTTGGGGAGCAGAGGAGAAACAACCTAATGCTTACAAAGCAAGACTTCTGACTAATTAAGGAAAAGGAAAAAAAAACAGATTGTACTCTCTATTCAGAACAGGTTATCTGATGTGACTAATGCATACTTGTTAAAGGCACAGTGAGGTGAAACTTTGGCATTCAGGGAAAGGAAAGACGAATATTGTTAATATAGGTCACTGAGATAAGTCTGAAACTGTTTCACTGAGAAATAAGGTTCAGAGCAATGCCAAATAAATAATATATCTGCCTCTTTTAAATCTGTGTATTCCCCATCTTGCTTTCTTTTCAATCACTCTTGTATTCACTGCATTCACTGACAGCTCTGGCTCTCAGCCGAATCAAAAGTTCAAGACTCATCTGGGCAACTTAGTGACACTTTGCCCCCAAATTAGAAATAAACAGGATAGGAGATGTAGCTCAGTGGTAGAGCATCCCTGGATTTCATCCCCAGGACTACAAATCAAATAAAGTTGAACAAAAAGAGTGCACATATTATTAAGGAAAGATTTTATTTTACCATTGCACTGAAGAAAGATAAAGCTTGATGAAATGGATCACTGTTTAAAAACAGAAATTAGTTATGTTTAAGATATTATGAGCCAGTCATGGTGGAACACACCTGTAGTCCCAGCATTTAGAAGGCTGAAGGAAGAGGCTTGCTGTGAGTTTAAATTTGAGGTCAACCTGGGCTACATAGTAAGTTCAAGGCCAGTCTGAACTACATAGTGAGACTTTGTCTCAAAAAATTAAAATAATTTTTAAACAAAGAGTTGGCTTGATAAGTATGCGAGTCAGATTGATTTTCAAGCTGTGAGCAAAGCTGCATTTATGAGAGTAAAATCTTGGAATGGACAACAGTTCACTTCCTGTCACTATCACAGATCTTTGCAGATGCCCAGCTGGGGGCCAACTCCCTGTGTTTTACCTATAGGGATGATGATTGTGACTGGAAGAATGGTTTTCCCCAGTGTTAGGGCCTCATCAGCAGGGGATTAGATAGGGAAAATTTCGTGGCATACTTGAATCTCCTCTTCAGTCTCTAAAGTTGTGGGAATCGATCCAGTCTTCTGTAAGACTGTTGCTCCAAACTAAGTGCATTCAGAAAGTGAGCAAGTGCACATGACCAGAGGATAGGAAGAAGGAGATTGGATGTTTTTAGGAAGAGTGAATTTTTTGTTGAAATCTGAAATGAAGTGTGGGGCATATTTCATTGGCAGAACACTTGCCTAGCTTGCATGATGTCCTGGGTTTGATCCCTGGAACACAGCCCCACCTCATTAAATTCAGAAATAACAGAATCAAAAAGAGAAGTTCCCCTTAGTCTTGCACTTTGGCTATACCGTGTCTCCCTATCATCATTGTCCATCTTTTATCATTGGTGGTCGTCCTTGGTTCTAGTAAATGATTAGATAGTATTGATCTCTAAATTTGGAGAACTCTTTCACTCATTTTTTCCTAATATTTTTGGGAACACAGAAGGAGAATGTTGAATTGGATTTGCTCTAAAACTGCTTTGATTAATTGATAGAATATATTTATTTAAAGAGCAATGAAAAAGTTGAAAAATATTGATTTAGTATTTATAGACAGTAATTGTGTGCAAATGCTTTGCTGTGTAAGGCTCTTTAAGTATACTGAGTTTTACAGAACTATGTAATTATTACACAATATACATATATGTATATGTATGCAAATGTATATATATATATATATATCAGAATATATATTTAGGTGGTATCAGTATTACTAACTGGAAAATGCAGATGTATAAACACTAAAAGAAATGTGTAAACCAGTTGTACGCTGATCATGAGAAAGAATGTTCTTATATATAGGCAAGTGTGTCATACTGTGGAATGAAACATAAACTTAAAGGCCAGAGGGATGTATCCATCTTTGTTGTTGTTGTTTTTATAATGTTCTAGAAACTTACAGCCCTTGAGTTTCCTGCCCAAATGTTCCTAATTGTTTTCAGTGACTGCAAACTCTAACCCTGGGCCCAACCTTTCAAAAGCTGACTTTAATCCTAAAGTGTGTGAACTGAGGATTGAGAGAGTCTCAGAGATTTATTGTCCGCAAAGGATGCACAGTGCATGAACATGGCTGGGTGTCCAAGCACGTGTGCGTGAAGATCCTCAAGGTATAGGACCTGCTGGAGGACAGGCTGGGAACAGAGGAGGAACTCTGTCTTGCTTATTAACAGAGGAGCTTCTCCTTTAATGGATTTAGACCTGACAGATGCACTCTAGAAACTCAGATCAACATTGTAAAGGTAAAAGAAAGAAACTCTTCAAAGAAGTAGAAGAAATAATGCCTGATATTCACACAGAATGGGGAATAGGGCTCATTCTCACCCTTAAACTGAAAGCTTCAGAACACAGGGGACCCTGATTAGAATACTTGGGAAAGGATTGACCCTGTTCTGAGGATTAACAAACTCCAAACTAAACATCATCCCTGCTTCATCAAACAATTCCTAAAATTCAACCCCGATTTTAACAAGATATTTGTAAGTGAATTAATTGTATGCTTGAAGAAAGCTAAAGAATATGGAAACAGAAAACATACATAATAAAATGTATAATTCATAACATGGTACCCACATCAAAAATTGCAGGGCATACAAATACACACACATGTATGAAACTATGATATATAACAAAGAGTAAATCACTTATTTGAAGTTGGTTTGAAAATGATCTAAATGTAAGAATCAGCAGATAAAGAGTTTAAGGCAAGTAATATAGCTGTAGTGTACATGTTCAGGAAGTTAGGTTAAGATCTGGAAATAAAATTTGTAGAGAGGAAAATAAACTGGGTAGAATTAACAGATTGAAAATTAGATAAGGAAATATTAGTGACCCAGAAGATAGAGTAATAGACACATTCCGCAATGAAACTCAAGAAAAACGAGAATTTTCAAAAGTAAATAGATCATCAGTGAGCTGAAGAGTGATTTTGGTCTATTACAAAGTTAAATGAATACTAAAAGGGGAAAAGATAATATATTTGAAGAATAGTGACATTTTTCCATGTTTTATTAAAACTGTAAACTGTTGAGGTCCAAGAGCTTAATAAACCCTAAGTATAAGCAAGATGAAGGAGAAAATACAAAAAAACCCCACCAAAATCAAAACACTTAAAAACAGTGGTATAGGGAGAAAAAGAACTGTAAAACATCCCATAAAAAAAGGATATATTATGTGTAGAAAAAGCAAAGGTAACAGTGAAAGAAGTCTCTTCCCAGTAAGTAGATAATGCAAGTAAGAAGAACAAAAAACCAAAAACAAACAAACAAACAAAATCTAGGAACTAAAAAACAAGATCCCTCTGAATCAAAACCAAAAGTACTAGCAGTCTAGAATTCCATACCTAAAGAACATACATTTAGAAATTAAAGGCAAACCAAAGATATTTATACACACATGAAAGCAGAATGATTGTATCATTAGCATTTTCACAGTATAAACAACCACAAGGAATTCTCTCAAGGAAGAAAACAATGAGGATTAAATGTGGATGTTCACAAATAATAAAGAGTAAATAATGGCAAATTTATCTGTAAATGCAGTGTATATAGAAGTTCTTATTATTTAAATATTTTTTAAAAAGAATTCACTGAAAAAGGAAACCATTAAATATACTTTTGAATAAGCCTCAGACAAAATCAAGAGGACTTAGAATTTTAAATACAATGACAATAAGAACACAATCTATTAACATTTGCGGGACTCCTCTGATGGTGCAGTAGAGGGAAATCTAAACTACAGCTGCAAATGCCTAAATCAAAGAAATGTACATTTGATACTATCTTCCCTGCCTTAAAAACAAATAATGTATAAAATAAAACATAGGAAAACATAAAGTTGAAAGTAGCAATCAGTGAAATAAAAAATAGACAAAAATCAATTAAACCAAAAATTATAGCTAAATTTATCATAAAAATAAGAAAGATATTACAGAGGAGATGATAGCAATGAAGATTATATACAACATAAGAGGAAAAATACAATGTTTTGAACAAATATATGCCAAAAATCAGACAACATAAATAAAACAAATCATTCTTTTAGTCAACATTCACTTTAAAAACAAAATAGATAACTAGAAATATACTAAACATTTGAAATTGTGTTTAAGACTTTACCATGAAAAAAATTCCATGCCTAGATGATTTTCATAGTGAATTCTACCTAACACTTCATGGAGAAATAATATTAATTTCACATGTAATCTTACAGAAAATTGAAGGAGCAATACATTTTTCATTCATTCAATGAAACCAGTATTATCCCATTAAATCTCAAGAGCTTTTAAAAAAATAGAAGTAGAGAAAAATATCCTTAACTAGAACAGACGCAAACATTTTAGCAAATCAGACTCAACATTATATAAGAACATAAACATCTCATGATCAAATGGGTTTTAGTGCAAGAAAAATTTAACATTTAAATGCATCCATGTAAATCAATGTAATTTACCAAATAAATAGACTGAAAAAAAAGGAAAAGATGATCATCTCAATAGATGATGGAAGGAAACATGTGACAATCTTCAAGATTTTGTTTCCAATAAAAATTCTCAGGGCTGGGGATTTAGCTCAGTGGCATAAGCACCTTCCTGGCAAGTGCAAGGTCACAAGTTCAATTTCTGATACCAAAAACAAAACAAAACAAAACCAAAATTTTCAGCAATGCATAAGATCCTGGGTTTGGTCTCTCAGCATTGCAAAACAAACCAAAGCAAACCAAAATGAAATGAAACAAAATGAAACAAGACCCTCTATGTTAGTGGTGGCAAACCTTTGGCTTTTATGTCACAGGAAGCTGTTTGTTAACATTGAAAGCTCTGTAAGTTTCACCATCACTCCTCATAGCAATGTAGGAATGCAAAGCACCTCAACCTGATTAAGACCATCACTGTGTGGTTGACTCGGGGTGCCAGGATAACAAGGAGCTCCACCCCTCTTTTGGGGCGGCTGAGAGTGTGGCAGACTTTTGGCGGCCTGAAGGAGAGAGACCCTGGCACATCAGGACCTGCACTGTGAGGTTGACTCAGGGTGCCGGGAGAACAAGGAACTCTTCCCCTCTCTGGGGGCAAGTGTGATCCTGCCTGCATGTGGGCTGAGAATCAGACATCTCATGTCGTCCTTTCCCCCATCACGTGTCCTTCCTCCCCCTCCCCCCTGCCTAGAAAGTGGGAGCCAGTGAACTACACATCTTGTGAAAATATTGGCTATGTTATTTAGTATGAGCTCTCCATATGCAAGGATAAGGACAAACATTTAGAAGAAAACGAGACAATATGACAGATAGTGAAGATCTCTGGTTGTCTAGCTTTGAAATTTATGCTTTCTTATGTCCCATTCATTCTGTTTTGTTGTGTTTAATTTTACTCCCTTTTAAATAAAAAAAAATTTTAAAAAAGACCATCAAGATGAACTTTAATGAAAAATAAAATAGAATTTTCTTAAAATCAGCAAGACCAAGATCTCCATGCTTACTACTTTTATTCACTCTTGTGAGTGAAGCTTTAATTTATGTTTTACAAACAATTCAAGGAATCTAGATTAGAAAGGCAGAGTTAACACAGTCTTATTTGTAGACACGTTGATTGTGGATTTAGAAATCTGTTGGCCAACCAAAATGCTAATAGAACAATGCATCTCAGTTGGGTAATGCAGGGTTGACTTAATGAAATCAATTTTTTTTGGTCTATCCAAGCAATTAGCAATTAGAAAATGAAAATTTAAAATTACTCTTAATAATAGATGAAAATAAAATTCCTAGCAATAAATCTAACAAAATTTGTGCAGGATCCGAACACTGAAATATATAAGATACAATTTAAAGAAATAAAATGAGACCTAAATAACTGAAAATATATACCATATTCTAGGCCAAGAAGAGCAATATGGTTAAGATTCCAGTTTACCTAAAGCAGATGAGTTGCTTTAGCATAATCTCAGTGAAAATCTGGAGAAGTGTTTTTCAAGTTGACAATCTGATTTTAAAGTTTAAAGAGATATACAAAGAACATAGAATAGCATAAACAAATTTGAAAAAAAAAAGAAAAAAGAAAGTGAAAGAAGACCAACAATACCTGATTTGAAGACTTACTCTGAAGGTACATACATTCAGCAACAGTATATGAAATTCATTAATAGATCTCACATATAAGAAGACTTCATTCTTTAAGATGTGAAAAGAATTCTTAAAGAAAACATAGGCTTTTCAACAAATCAATTGCAAATAAATAGAGAAAAACAGGATCTTAAATTTTTAATTTATATCATATATAAAGATTATTTCAAAGGAAATTATATAGTTAAATATAAAGGCCATACTCATAAGAGGAGTAGATTAGGCTCACGCATGTGAATATCATACTGTCTCTCTAGTTTAAGCAAACAAGCACACAAACAAAAAAACCTGGAAGGATAGTGGAACCCAAGGTGTACAATGTATATTGTGAAAATGAAAGAGAAGGAGGGTGCTCAGATGGAAGGAATAACTGTCATGGGGGAAAGCAGAAAAGGAAAAAGGGAAAAGATTATATATGTGTAGGTATATGAATATATGAGTGCATGTATATACAAACAATAGATAACTTTACTATTAATCTCTGTAAGTTCGTCAAAAACCACAGTTTGTGCTTTCATTGATTGTTTGATCATTTTTTTTTTTATTCCTGGGTCTTGTAATTTGAGCCGCTACTTCTTGGATGGTGGCATGCAATGTATAAACTAGTGTTAATTATCTGCTATTTTTTTGAAATTCTGTATCATTTCTATCTTTTCATTTCATTTTGTTTCTAAAATTGAAAAGAAATTCAGACACCCACAAAAATCTAAAACCATAAGTGCTTGGTTATATTCACTTTAGAAAAAAGAATGATTTAGAAACAAGTAGAGTTTCATTTCACTGGTGTTAATGTGTGTATGGAAACCTATAGTGGTAAACTAACTAGTGAACTCTTCCTAATGCCTAGAAGTTCTGTGAAAGTGATCAGTTTCCTAAGTTCTTCAAGGCAATTTAGTTTAATGTAATAATGTCCAAAGTTTCATCTATAGATCTCAACATTTTATTTATTTATGTATTTATTGTTGTTGTTGTTGTCCTTTTGACAGGATTTTCCTACGTAGCTCAGGCTGGCCTTGAACTTTGCTATTTATTATGTAGCCCAGGCTGGCCTCAAACTCTTGGCACTTTTTCCTGACTCAGACTTCTGAGTGCTGGGCTTTATGTGGGCACCACCACACAGGACCATCTCAGCAATTTAGAAGTTATATAGTTGGTGATTATTTCAAATCCCTCGAGATAAAACTGAATAAAAATAGCACTAATGAGTTTCTCTTGAAAGGAAATCTAAGAGAGAAACATATGTGCATGATACACTGTCATAATCATTTTTCCTGTTCATCACCCGCACACCCAATCCTGGTTTAAATATCACCTCAGAAATGTGCCATGCAACTTCATAATTCTGATTTTAAAGCTATTAAGCCCAGAATATATCAATAGTGCTCAATTTCTGTTTATGGACTATTTAATTAAAATAATTTTTATTCTAATATTTTACCTAGTTTTCAAACTTTTAGAATTCTCTTTTTTTCAAATGCAACTGTAAGTATTTTCAATGTGAAAAAATATGCACTTAGACTTACTTACATAGTTACCCTGGGTAAGACAGTATGAATGATGAAGATTATAAAGTTATTTAGATGGAAGAAAGAGGAAGGAAAGGAGGGAAAAGGAATAATAAAAAACATTAAGATGTGTTTTGTATATATGCAACTCCCCACGATGCATGTAGTCTTTAAGTACTATGAAGATGTACTAATGAAAAATAAAGAGGGTGATAGAATAGTATCTTCAGAGTGTTGAAAAAATAATTTACAAAAGATATTTGTCTTGACAAACACCATGCTCACTGACAAAGCCAAAGGTAGCAACAGGTTTTTAGGAAGCAGTGCTTTATCTTCACCACGTTAGCTGGTGATTATGCCTGTCAAAGCATCACAATCAAATGTAGTCTCTACCAAGTTAAAATTTATCTCTGGTAGGAAATACATTAAATTAAGCTACAATGTTAACTAATTTATCTTAGGGTTTTAGTATAAAACTTCTGGTATCTCTGTGTGCATTTAAAGTCAAAGTAATATTACCATCCATTTGGGAAGCTTGGAGTTGTTCTCTGAAATTCATTCATCTACTTTGGTCTGTATATACCTGCACACTTAAAATTTCATGAAAGAGCATTCCATGCAGTGCATTTAGAGATTGTCCCTGCAAAATTATCAGTTGTGGCATCATGCATAAAGATGAACTATATCTGCTACTTTTTATAATATTGAGTTTGTAGCATTTCTTGTCCAATAGATTACCCAAGAAGTTATTTTAAATACACTGCAGCAGGCTATTTTGATCAGTTAGGCTAATTTTCTTTTTGAAATAGAAATATTGGTACATATTTTTGACAATGAGACTTAAACAGAGGCCTAATTTTTTAATTTCCTGATTTCGTACTCCTCCTTGTCATGTACTTGGACATGCTAAATGGGGCCACAGCAATCTTTTTGTCACTCTTTGGCACAGCAATTAGATGTGAATGAAAGATTCAGGTGCTAAGTGACTATGGATCAGAAAGACATGAAGACCCTGGGTCACTGAGGGCATCACATACTTGCTGTTTCAGGCTTTACCATGTGAGACAATTAAACATCTTTGTTACTTAAATCTTCCTTGGGTAGATTTTCTAGTACTTGGAGCATAAATATTTCTAGTTAATACACTTACAAAGTATCCTTCACTTGAACAAAGCTATGATTCATACAGAACTAGTTAACTATCAGATGCAGTGAGTTGCCATAACTATTTCTGTTATGAATATGAAAATTATAGTCACAGAGTGAAGGAAACATGCTCATTGGATGATTTATTACACAGGAATATGTGGTTCTTTTTGTGTTTAATGGATTTGATAAGTAAAAAAACAATGAGCTATTTAACACAATGCTATTATTCAGAATTGTTTATGAGAAGGCATATTGTCTGTCTTAGTTACTTTTTACTCATCACTGAGGCAAAATACCTGATGACCAAGTTTGGGAAAGGAAAGGTTTATTTCTTACAGTTTTTGGAGGTTTCAGTCCATACTCAGTTGGCTCCAAGGGAGGGTGGCATGGCTGGGCCGCAGTTCATGGCGGCTGCAAACAGCAAGACGGAAACTGGCAAAAGAGAGAGACACCTCTTCTTCCTGCCATTACATCACATCCTGGCTCCAACCCCTAGGAGGGTGTAGCACTGACACCATCAATCCAAGCACTAGACAATGAACCAGTCACAAATGTACAATGCAAATACATGAGGCCTGGGGGCCACCGACATAAACCATGACATTGTCATAATAAAAAAGTTAAAATAATTAAAAATGTGGTCAGTGAAAAAATAATGAATATTATACAATACAATGGAATAAATAACAGGCATTCATAATTTGACTCTAAAAATGGTGATTCATGAAAGAAAATAGAAAAAATGATGGACTAATGGAAAAATTATTTTGGATGTGTTACCAGAGTTTACCATATGTCTTTCATATATTCAATTCAATTCAATTCAATTCAATTCAGTTCAATTCAATTCAATTCAGTTCAATCCGAATTGACTTCACTTCAACTCAGGAAGAGGTTTGGCAATAATTAAAGTTATGAAAATGTTACTACTAAAATTTTGTTACAATCTAGAGGGATAACTTATAATTAAAAGACCCATTTGAATATTGACTTTACCAAAATATAGCAGATTGGGTTTGAAAAAGTTTCAATTTTGTTGCAATTATCGGGAATGAGAGGTTATGAATTGCAGGTTCCTAGTCTCAATATTTTCCTTCCTTGAGGAATTCTAATTTTTAGCTCCTGCAAATGGCAACCTGGAGTACAGTTAATGAGTTGCAGTCTCCTTGGCATATGTGATCACATGACTATGTTCTAGCAAAGAGTTGATCAAAGTCTACTTTAGATGATGAAAGTCATAGATGTATACTACTTATCTTTCTTTTTCATACTTCATGGGATTATATGCTAGCTGAGCTGTAGCAGCCATCTTGGATCATTAGAATGAAATGAAAACCTAGGAATGGTCATGTGAGTTTGTGAATTTACATATATGTACTTTTAATATAATTTCTGTCTCTCTCAACTGAAAATGAGGATAGTGTTGGTGCTTCTGTGTATTTTAAATGTACAGTGGGAAAACAGTTCATTGTGGCTTTACAAGACACTGATTTGTCTAGTACAATTTCAGTTGTGATGGATCTAAATTACCTAATTACTGCTATTGTAATGTTTGGTGGAATCCTGCTAATTGGAGATTGACTGATACCTCACATTAATGTCTGTCAACTAAAGAGTAAGTAGCCACAGAAGTCTGTCAGTAGTGAAAGCAGGATTAGAGTATAGGTAAACATGTGAATAGATTTGCACACATTGAAGAAGGTGTAAGATTTGAAGTATTTGAGTACTGTCAACTATCAGATCAGCCTTATCAGGGAAGCCTGATTCTTTGTACAACTAAGCAGAGGTGATCAGGAGAGAAAAGAAGTAACTCCTCCATATGGGTATCTACAGTGAAATTCTAACCAATCAACTTCATTTAAATCCATTATAAATCAAGAAAAGTATTTCTTTTAGCTCCTTTAGATCCAATAGAAGTTTATTGCTCAGCAACTCCTCCCTAATCACATAGTATATAATGTATATTATTGTATGTAATTTTTAAATCCTTAAGAATTTTAATTGCTATATCTGTAAACTGTGACTTAGTTCTGCTGATGATAATTAGAAAGTGAGTATAAAGACTGGAATCAAGATAAACCAATAAAGAAAACAGCCACAATCATGACTTTTAGAAGCAGAGCCTTGGGTAACGCTGTCTGGGGGAGACAGTAGATACACGTTCCCATAGACTGTAGGTGGGGGAACTGGGAAGTTTGAGAAGTTTATGAACACAATGTTGAAATTCTCATTTCTCTAAATTCTTGACTCATAAATTGTTCTATGGAAGACTATGAGACACTCAGCTCTATGAGTGAGAAAGAACTGATACTACCCATTTTGTTACAAATCCCTAAATGCAGTACTTTTATGCTTATAAATGAAGTGCTGGCATATATTCTAATACATGCATCATTTTCATATTATTTATTGCTCTAGACTATCCAGTATTTTCTTTAATTAGTTATGAAATAGGAGAGCTAAGTAAGTGAAGGCTAACCTATCTGTAATATTTTCCAGTAAGATTTTAGAGTATACATTCATTAATAGCAAAAACTGTCCCACTTGAGTTGTCTAATATCAGACTACTTACACTAGAACCTGTGTGCTTAATCAGTAGATAAAGTCTTAAGTGGCATTTTTTTTTAAGCCAGATTTTGTTTTGGTGGAGAGGAGGGGTAAAAGAAGACAAGCTTAATTAACCAGACTGACAGGCTCCATAAATCTCTCAAGTGTTTAAATTAAGGATTGTAAGTTCTCGAAACTTGACAAGCCAGGCAGGATTGTCACTGCTGCTGTCTGAAGCAGAGGTAAGTGCAGATTAGGCTTGTCCTATCTTTATCATAAGCATTTGCCAGGATCTAAGAACTTCACACTGGGAACAGGCTTGATGGTTTTCTTTATTATTGGAGAATTCATGCAATAATTAAATTCTCACATTTTTCAAACAGGATTGCTCCTTTAGCACTAAGCATTTCTATCTATGATGTAGAATAGCATACTTATTGTATTACATGTACACATATGGAAGTACCCTTTTATGAAGAGAAACATTTATTTGTACTATATATCCACTATACATCCAATCTGAGACTGTGTATTCAGATCAAAGACATAGATTGTTGTGTACTGAATCACTGGATATAGTGCTTAGGGCTGGAGAATATTAGCTTCCACCCACGTGGTCACAGCTTTTCTGCAGGGTGAGATGTATCCTTTCAGTTATTTATTTGTTCTGTGTGCATATATTCACAAGTATAAATACATACATATGCTTGGAGCATGTTCCAATACATTGGACATCTGGCAAGTCTCTATTATGAGACTTCCAGTGCTTCCAATGAGTAATAAAATGGAATTACAAAAAGGGGTTTAGGATGGGGAGTCAATACTGTAAATCATAGCTCACGAATCTCTTTGAATGTAGGCAAGTATCAAATGTGTATTGTCTGAAAAACATCTAATTCTAATCTCTAACCAGCTCCTGTTTCCATGCTGATTTCTGAAGGACCAAAGGCATTGCTTATTAGAAACACACCTTTCAGGTATTCACATGTTCTTTTTTTGCAGAGGAAGCTTTTCATTTTGTTTACATAAAACAATGGCCTAAGCCCATCATCTGTTTCAAGGAGTTTGCAGACTGGGCACATACTTTATCCTTAAAAGGGGAAAAAAATTTTTTACTTTCAAGAGGAAAAATGTTTGGCTCTTTCTCCTCTCTCTCTCTCTCTCTCTCTCTCTCTCTCTCTCTCTGTCACCTGGCTGAAGAATATAAAAAAAAGGAAGAAGAGAAAAAAAGTTGCCGTGTGCAGTTAATATCGAACAGCAGCCATCTCCAGATGATCCCTGCTGCATCCAATTTCTGCCAAAATGCTTTCTGTTAAACCTCCATCAAACAGACACACGGCGCACAAAAGAAAACCTCATCACCAAGGGAAACTAATCCACCGGTGCGCAATGTAAGCCTGTCAACTTTTTATTATAAGAAGTCATCACTCATTTCAGTGAAGATTAAAAGTATGACTAAATTGAGAAAATCCTCTTAGCCATTTGGAATTTTAATAGAGGAGAAAAGGGGGTGAGTAAAATTTAGACTCTGTGTGTGTATGGGTGTGAGTCTGTGTGTGTATATATGTGTGTGCGTGTGTGTTTGTGTGTGCGTATGCATATGTAAATATACACACTGTACCTATGTACATGTGCATGGGTACATGCTGTACTGTGTACATGCATATCAGCATTTGCCTATTCACATTATTTGGATGAATGTTGGTAATTATGCATATATCTGCAGCTCCCTAAAAGGCAAAGCTACCAAAATTCATACATAAACATGTAGTCTTGTAGTAGGTTTTCTCAGTTACCACAGACAAACAGTTTCTGATTCAGAGGAGCTTAAGAGATAAGAATGGAAAATGAGTCCTCACAGCTTTAATTACATCGCCACTGGCAACAAGGTGTTACAGTGGCAGAATGACAATTGCTTTTACTCGGAGTATAGATTCGGGGTCAATATGCTATTTCATCGTCGTGCACCAGGGCAGATGAGCACCATGTTGTTGCTGCATTGGCCTGGCGATGCTTGATCCCTGCAGGTAGAGTTAGTCTGATGTGCAATTAGAATTACAGGAGATATATGCATCTGTGGCTAACTGGAGCCGGGCTCCACAGACTATACTGAATCTGGTGTGTTTCACTCAAACATCACCGAACACGTGGGTGCTCTTCTACATTTAAAGACCACAATCATCTTCCCATTCCCAAGATTTCACCTATGCGAAAGCACAATTAATTCTCTAGGTCAGGTCAACTTGAAGTTCTCAAAGAATCCAGTGTTATCCCTGAAGTGCTGTCACTTTTTAAATTCACAGAGAACTTTAAATTTGTGGAACTTCTTCCATACCCTGGTGTGTGGAACCCCTCTGCCCACTCCGCCCCCTCTTTTCACAGCATTAGGAATCAGGCTGCCAAAGGAGCACATTTGGTTACCAGTTTCTAGCAGTAATCCTCAGCATAAGCCCACAATGATCGCTGGAGAACAAACAAGTAAGTTCTGTCACTTGCCAGGAAGATAAACTACAACTGTATCTTACCTTTATGCAGTTGCACGGGCACCAACTGGCAGGGAAGTGAGTTGAATTTCTTTCTGCAAATCACTAAAGACCATGTACGACCAGGAAGCCTGCCTCCCTGAGCATAGCAGAGCAGTGATGCTGACACCTTTGGGAGAGGCCGGGGAACCTGTCAGCAGTTTCAGCGTCTTCTGGCCCTTTGATTAAACTCTTCCCACTTCCAGCCCCCTCCCAAACTATCTAAACCCTTTTGCTATTCAAGTAGTGGTAGAGGACCACTGAACTGTTTCTGCTTTGAGAGCCTACTTTACTTTCCATAACCTTCCCTTCTATCCAATGAAAAGCAACTGTGGCCTTTTACTAAGTAAATGAGCAAATATTTTCCCAGTGTTCACCAGGTTAGATCCCCATTTAATTAAACTGGCTCATTATGTCCCTATCTGATTAGCAGAGTAGAATCAATTATTCAATGCACAAACATGGCTGCAGGAGCTAGAGGTGTATACAGAGCTGTTCATTTAATTCCAAGGACACTAATTAGGTACAAAGCAAGCAATAACTTTAACAATTGCAGGCACAAGCATACATGCAGTACAGGACAAGGGGAAGGAGAAAAAAAACCAGGCCTTCATTTTCTTAATAAGCTGGATTCTCTTCCCCCTAACAGGGTCAAGAAAAAACAGAAAGCGAGAGAGGATGAAATGTAGATCAAGAAAGCTAAGCATCCAGGAAATAACCCTTGGGATTTGCATATGTAATGGTGTGCTGCTACTTTTGTACTTTATAATCAAACAGTAGGCAATTATCCAAATTATTGACAGCAGATTTCTCATTTCAACTGCAAATTAAGGCCATTAATAAAGCTTTCTAATGCAAAAGTGACTAATTAACTAATGGAATGGAACTCTGAAGCTGTGATATCAAAACCAGTCCACCACATATTGTGGAAACACAGGGGAACTAATTAGTTTAATTATCAAAACAGCTAATTAAAATTACACAGTTGCCTAATTAGTTCTTTGCGTTTTTTCTCTGGTTTAATTGACAGGATGGAGTTAAATAGGTAACTGGTCTCAAAGAGGGAAAGGGAAAAAACCAGGAATAGCTCCTGCTGAATATTTTAGCTGATGTTATCTCATTCATGTGGCAGACGAGTAACAGGAAAATAAATGACTCTCATCCTTCTGGTAAGCAACTCCAAATTTTCCAGACATAAATCTGCCCTCGGAGTAAGCTATCTGAAAAGATTTTCATGAAGTTAAAGGGCTGGGACGTCTTGATGCCTCCAAAAGGTCAGGGCGAACACATATTTTGGAGGAAGACAGCATGTGGTTTTTCTTCAGGAAGTTAATTTTTCACTTAGTTTAATTTATACCGTACTGTATGTGTGATTCCATAATCACTGCCAGGGGACATGTAAAAATGGCTTAGATAGCACAGGCATTTCTGAGCCTGGATGTGCTGAAAGGTGTTGCGTATTGCTGCTGACTGAACAGAGAGACAAAGTAGGTGCTTTTCCCCACAGTCTGAGGTATTTCTTAAATGACATCTTTGATGCTGGGAAATGGGGCCAGTAGCAACACTACTCCCACACTCTTGTCCTCATCGACTCTTTTAAAGGATTTTTCTGCAGCCCATTCAGGCTTTGCCTCACATTTCAGCACTCTTAGTGGTGGTCAGCAGCCATAAACCCCAAACCAGCTAAATTTTAGGTTGCATGGGCTCTTGCACTATTGAAATCATGGAGTTTTTTTGATTAAAATGAATCAAATAATCCATAGAGTCCATTCTCCTACTTATAAGTGAATTGCATGACAGTACTTTGCTTCCAGATGGCTTCATAGGGCATCTGTCAATTACAGGCCATGTGCAGTGAATATTCCAAAATGAAATTTGGAATACAGTACAGAATAGTACAGTATTCAAAATACAGTACAGTACAGTGTATCCTTTTTAGCTTTCTTCCTAATGCAAGAGAAGCGATTAGCAGGTGCACATAGGTGCTGAATGACTTTTGTGAAATTTTACTATTGTATATAAGATCCATATTTTAATCTTGCAAAACAAATCTTTGTAACTGTTTTTAGTCCCATGATAGAGTTGCACATAATATTATCAGGGTTTTTTGGAGGGCATTTGACTTGGAAAACTGAAGTGCAATTTAACAAAGAGGTCTTCTCCTCCCCAGTTTTCCTGTCTTCACTTTTATTCTCCTCTGTTTTTATTACTATTTTTTCAATTCTTGTATTGGATGCAAAAACCAATGACAAACTAATGAGCATAATTCATGATCACTAACTAGAAATTATATATTTAAAATATGATGCTATATTTGATACATATAAAACATATGTGTAACATATATATGTGTTAAACTATATACATGATAAAGCATAAAATAGAATTCATAATTTTATAACACAATATAGTTGGTAACCATGACTAGTATCTTTGACATCATCTGTGAACTATTTGGATCCCATCTTCCTCTTTTCTACTCCAGATCATCTAGTTAAATACTACTTTGGATTTTATATTTATAATTCCTTTATCACATGTACTACTAAAATGGTTCATTTAGCTTTGTATATGGACTATAGAAACATAGTAAATTACATATGTAGTCTTTGGGAGCTTGCCTTTTCTTTGCCTAAAATAACTTTCCTAAGATTCATCTACTTTGCTTCATTAGTGTGATTATTCTCACACTGAATAACATTCCTGTGCATTGATGAACTTCACTTATTCATTTCTTTGTTGATAACATGGAAAATAATTTGACATTTTCCTAAAGCTAAGCATTCATATATCCTGTAATCCAGCTATTTCATTTTTGGAAGAAATCTTAGTATACCTATAATGGAAGAAGTATACAAAAATATTTTTAGTAGAAGAAAGTTTAATTATACTACTATTTGCAATTAATATTTAATCATTATATATTATTGGTATAACCAACAAGATTAATAGTTTAAGTAAGAGGATTTAGAAGGGTTTTAGAGGTGTCCTGTTAATTGAAAAAGATTATTAGCTTTACGCTAACTAAATTATTTAACATTCAGCATTCAGAAATATCTTGGAGGTACTACCATGTTTCAGGTGCTGTTCTATTTATAGGGAATATGACACTGAATAAAATAGAAGTAATTGCCATTATGGGATCTTTATTGTGGGATGTAGACATTAAGTACATTAATAAGAAATATATTAAAGAATGGTTAGTACTATAGATAATTAAAAAGTACAGTGAAGTGACACATTACAATAGCATATCTGATATAAATATTATGGACATGGGAGTTTTCTTTACAGAAATATGATATATGAATAGCAACTTCACAAAAATTGTGGAAAACATCATTTGTTCATCTCATGGAAGAATTACAAAGAGCATGAGGTTGGCATATCTTTTTATTGATTTAGAAAGGCAACAAATATATAATTTTAGGTGAAATATAATTTCTAATAGGAAGAAAGATTGGACAGTGTTGGAGAAACTGGCCAGTACTTGATTATACAGCCTTTTGAGGGCTCCCTGGGTTTTGCCACTTTTCCTGAATGTCAATTCCCCTGATGATTCTGCACAAAGGAGTTAGTGACTAACATATTTTATGTTACTCAACTATCACATTGGTTGGTCTGTGGAAGAAGTGAGAGATAATCAGATGAGGGGCACATTGTGAGAGTAGAACAGAAAGGATATATTTGTTGATAGACTGCTTATACATAAACATATATGATGAAAATTCAAGAATGACTCCAATGTCTTTGGAATATAGTGAAAGCTGATGTAAAGAGATGAAAAACAGTGAAGTATGAGGGACATTTGATGAGAAAAGTCCAGCAGTTTTTTCTGGACATATTCTGTATAAGAACTCTATCAGACTCTCAAGGGGAACAAATTGTCAAGTAAGTATTAAGTGAGTTAGATTATAGTTCAGGAATAGAGATTTAAATTTATATTGATATTTATAGTAATGAAATTAGAGTCCATCAACTAAATGGTTGGTATAGACAGAGAAGAAAAAGAGGTATGAAGAGTGTGCTCGGGTAAAACTGATTGATTGTCGTAAAGGTCTCAGATTTTTCCCCAGTCTCTGCCCACAGTTCTTGCCATATATCTTTTGGTGAACTTCCTAGTCCTGACCCTGGGCTCAGCTCTGAGATTTGTTTTTACCAATGAAAGACTAACAGTTGTCATAGCACTGGAATCTGACACAAGGACTTGTATATCTGTGCTGTGTTTTTTACACTACACCAGTGATGGTGAGACTTTTAGAGCTCTCAATGATAATAAACAACTGCTGCATGCCTGCCATAGGTTCGACACCACTGCACTATACCCTGAGTAACACTGAGTTTGAGAATGACTTTCAAAGACCATGAGGATAAGAATTTATAATTGAGGCACTGGGAATATTTTAGTATTTAGGGATGTAGACTGTGAGGAAGATCCACAAAGGATACTGAAGGAACCATCAATAAGGAATGTAGGGTAAATGGTGTCCACATCCCCAGAAGCTGGCAAAGTTTCAAGGAGAAGGAAGTCAACAGCTGATACAAATACTACTTAGAGTTAATGTAAGTTGAATACTAAAGATTGATTATTGTATTTCGTGAAAGAATTTCATTAATGCCCTTCATTAAGAGTGGTGGGAAGAATAGCTGAATTCAAGTACGTTCTGGAAAGAATGGCAGATGACCAAGTAGAGATGCTAAGGTTTTTGCTCTAAAGGGCAGTAGAGAAATGGCTTCGTAAGTGTAAGGAAATATGAATTGGTAGATAATATATTTGTTACATTATAGATTGTTTATATGTGAATAATAGTACAAGGGGGAATTAAAACTGGTAACATAGCAGAAAAGAAGAATAATTACAATAGTGAAGACCTTAAGTAAGTAGGTTGGGATGAGATCTAGTGATGAAGGATGGAGTTGCCTTGTGGTAGAACAGGCATTTGATGCACAGATGCAGTGCTCAAAGAAAGGTATAGAGGAGGTGTAGAGGTACAGAAGAAGAAATTATCAGCCAGTCATTTTGTAATGATCCGGTGAGGCCATAGAGTAAGGCCATACAGTCTTAAGGGCTAAGTGTAGTCTTTGGTCACAGACAGCACTGAAGTGGGAATCCCCATCCTGAAGCTGCAAGTAAACTAATTCTGTGAACACCAGCAACCTCTCAGTCAAAGAACTGATCCACGGTTCGGACAACAACCTGGTATCATCCGAATAAGATCCTGAGCTGAGAATTCAGTCTTGCCATACTTGGGTTCTTGATTACTAAAAAAAAATGTTGTAAGATAATAAGCATGTGTCAATTTAATCCATGAGGGTTGAAAGAATTTGTCACAGCCACAGGAAACTTACATGTGATGTCAGAGGTTGGCAGTAGTAGGAAAAACCATGCATAGAAAAGATAATGAAATGCCTGAAGAATATAGTGTGATTAGTAGACAGAGTGAAGGATGTATTTGAGTTTTGGTGCCATAAATTTAAAGAAAGGGAACTTGAATAAAAACGCACAAGTTAGGTGTCAGATTTAATACAGTGTATGGTGCAGACAGTTAAGCATCTGTGAGAGGAGAAGGAAGAGTAGGATAAAGTTATGTGCAAAAGGATCAGTATGTTAGAGTGAAATACCAAACAGAGAAAGCAAGAAAGTGAGGCCCAGATGAGGATAACATACAATAAAACTTTATGTCCAAGGGGCTGAATGTGTTTAGTGGTTTTCTGGATCTGTAATAAGTGATAAGGTGAGAGTCAGCATTTATCAACTAGTGAGCCTATAGATTCATTTTCATGTCTTTTGTCCAATTTTGCATGAATTATCAGTTTCCTGAGTTTTGACCCATGTGTGCTGAGCAGATTTGCTCTTGAACCCACTCTACCTGAGTAGTGATCCAGAATGTATGGGTCACTTCTTCCCAATTTGGGGGAAATATTCCTAAAATTTATCTTTTTCTCAAATATGAAAGTCTTTCAAGAAAAGCTTGGTTAGTACTCCCTTATAACTCTCTGTACATATTAGCAATTTAAATATTACACACAATTTTGGAATAATGCTTCTGACTCTGTTAAAGAGAATTTTTATCTCAGAAGCTAAGAAGAAAAATTTTCTTTTGTGACACTAGGGATTAATCCTAGGACTTTACACTCATCTATACCCTCAATTCTTTTTGTATTTTTGAGAGAGAGTCTTTATTATTTGCACAGACTGGGCTCAAACTTGTGACCACCTTACCTCAGCCTCCCAGAGTAATGGGATTACTGGCAAGCACCATCACACCTAGCTAACATTATTGTTTGTCTAAAAAATCAGAGTACTTTTTGGTGCCTCTAGACAAAGGGATGGCAAACTAAGACTGAGGAACTAAATTTGTCCAACATGTTTTTGGTTAGCAAATTGTATGGCAGTGCAGTCACACCAATCAGTTTTCATATTGTTCGAAGCACTTTTGTACTGCAGGTCAAAGTTGAGGAGGTTCCGTGAAGATTTTTGCTACACAAAGACTAAATAATTTACCAGTGGATCTTTCTGAGAAAACATTTATGAATCCTGCCCAAATATTTCTGCCCTCAAATTGGTTAGTTTTTATCTTCTCACAGTCTGTTATTGTTAGAATTGGAGGAGTAGTAAATTGGGCAGATTAATTGTAGAAGATGAAGGGTGCTATAGAAATCCCACATGGTTTTTCCTATAGTATTGGATAAAGTAAGAGAAACTAAAACAGTGCCAACATGGGCATCTTAACAATAGAAATCTGCTCTATCTTGCGTTCTAGGAGAAGAGAAGGAATTGTGTAGGAAAGGGTGGCATGGTCTGAACACAGATAAGTTCTGGGACGTTATTGTGATCCCTCATACTGCTAAAGATTTTTTTCCCCTTTATTTCAGGGAGACAAAACTTTATTTCCAGAAGAAATGATCCCCTCCCTGATAATTCACAGATTGGCAGAAAATAATTCTTTTTAGCTTTATTTTGTATATCTAATGTTTTCTGTATCTATAAACTATATACTGCCTCTGCATTTAGAAGAGGAATAAATAGTATGTTTCCCTTGCTAAGAATACAACCACTAGAGAAATAAACTCTTCAAAGTAGTCTCATGCCAGTCAAAACTGCAGAAAATTTTCAAAGCCATACCACACAAAAAATGAGAGGGGCATCCTCTTTCCTAAAGTATTGACATACATACATAGGTAGTGTTAACATTACTTTTCTTCTCTCTAGCTTTCAATGTTTTATTTAAATATTTTACAAATATTTTCAAAGAATAGTCCTTAGTTTTGATGATCATCTCCATCAGTTGATGCTTATTTAACATTTTTTCATATTTATAATCTGGCTGTTTGTAATTTCCCTTTGTTGTTGTCTTAGTTACCTTTACGAGAGCTGAGACAAAATACCTGATGCCCAAATTTAAAGGAGGAAAGGTTTTATTTACCTCACAGTTTGTGGAGGTTCCAATCCACAGTCAGTTGGCTATAAAGCAGAGTGACATGGCAGAGGGGCAGGGCAGGGGAGAAACAGTTCATGGCATTCATGATAGCAAAAGCAGCGGGCAACAAGCAGGGACACTCTTTCTAACCCCTAAAGCCTGTTTAGACTATCCACCCTTAGGGCACATAGCACGCATATCCAGGGTGGGGCAACCTTAATCCTAGCATAACACCTGAATCAATCCCAGAGTCACATCCCTGATCCCAGTATCACACACTTTAGATCCAATCACCTCCGAAACAGTTTTGCTTATGACTACATGAGGCTTTGGGAGGATCTCCAAACATAAATCATAACAGTTGACATTGGGTCTCTTTAAACTTAGTGTAAATATTCTGTTAGGTTTATACTTAAAACAATATATAGCCTCTGTTGTAGATAGTGGACAAAAACAGCAATACTGATTATACATGCATTAGTCATGGTGTAAAAGTGGTCATTATATTTCCATTATCTTAATGGTAATCTTTACATTTTAAATACATGTATTAACTCAGTGTCATCTCATTTTCATTCTATTCTCCCAAATAATCTGAAATCTTTAAATATGTTGGTTCTGCATACTTTCCTATCATCTTCCATGTTTTTATCTAACATTTCATCTTTTCTCTTGAACTCCTCAAAGCTAGACTTTGTTTTGTTAATTTTTTCAGTGTAGGTGAAAATTTTCTTTCTCTCTCCTTTTTTAGTCTTTTGTTCTCTTGGAAATAAAATTGAGAATTTTCTGTACTTTCTTTTTAAAATTTATCTCCATAGAAGATCAAGTACTCTTGATTTTATCATTGATATTTCTTGAATATATTTCTTTTTCCTCATCCTCACTTTTCCCTCTTTCACAGAAGCAGGTGACCATTATCTCTGCCTACCCACAGTTGGGACACTTGCATCTGTGGTTTCCTGACTCCACTCTACTCATCTGTGCTCCAATATTCACATCAGCAGCCAGAGGGTCCTTCCTAACAGAAACTTCAAGTCTTGGCCCAAATCATCAGAGATCTCCATTGTATTTATTTATTTATTTATTTATTTATTTATTTATTTATTTATATATTTATGGTACCAGGGATCAAACTCATGATCTCATACTTGCCAGGCAGGCGCTTATGGTGCTGAGCTAAATCCCCAGCCCTCTCCATTGCTTTTAGAAAAAATACAGATTCCTTCATGTGGCCCAACAGGCTGTGATTCCACTTTTACAACCTCTCTCTACTTCTTGTGCTCGACTTCCTTGTTTACCATCATTCTGAGCATCTTTCACCTTGCTGATCACAGCAACTTCTTCCATCTGTGTGCTGCTATGGAGCATTCGTTCTAACTCTTGATGGTATTCTTTGGTTAATGTTTATCCACTTTTCAGACCTCAACCTTGCAGCATACTTGAAAGAATCAAAAGCAACTTCTAATTTGGGTGTGCATCATAATTATTTGTTATTATATCTCTTAATAGCCTTTGGCTGATTTTGCAGTAACTGCTTTTTAAAATTTTCTCTCCATCTTGGTAGGCACTAAAATCTATGATTGTAGGACTCAAGTCTGCAGTGCTTAGCATACAAAATCACATAATAAATATTTGATTAATTAAAGTCAAATGGATTTTTCAAAGCATAAATTGTTAAATATAGGTGGTGTTCTGGAAATATGCTTACACTGGAGAAACTTATATTGAGAAATACACTGGGAAGCTAAAGGTAGAATTTGATAAGCGGTAGATATATTTTGACACCAAGCAAAGGGAAAGAAATGTGAAAATATCACAAACCAAGAAGGCTGTCAAGTGACCCTACAGCCTAGAAAATAGCACTAAATAGGATATACTGAGTAGAGCATTCATTATATTATCTATCGTGGTACAAATGGTAGGAGAATATTGACATCGATAGCAAGATAAATGGAAAATTGTAGACTAGTATTCTTTAAAACTCAGGGAACTCATGATCTTGAAATAAATCATTTAATCTCTTAATGTCTCATTTTAACTATTGAGTATATAATGAATGATTATTATTATTAACTACTGGATAGGGTATTGTGAGACTTAATTTTCTAACATTTGTAAAGTGCTTCATATTGTCTGATTAAAAGTATGAAGTATCATCATTACTGTACAATAAAAGAGTATGTAAAATTTTGTTTTAATTTCATAAATATGAAATTATACCTTTCTTCACTTAAAGTAACTGAAATCTATACACATAAATTGGCACATGTTTGAATCCAGGTCTCCAGACACTAATATTTGTTGCTATCATTGCTATCTATAGAATTTGTCTGTATTTCTGGTGTCAGGAAGTTCATAATATTTTGACTCAATAGACTGGACACAGCTCAACTGTTTTTTATATATTACCCACATGAATTGAAAGTGCTGTATTATGGTTACTTTTTCTCTCTTTTCACCTTTCCTTTTTTAATGAATGGGTTTCTCATTTTTAAAAGTGATTAGTTTTCTATATTTGGTCATAGTCTTCCCACACCTTTAATTGTTCCCTTGGAAGTACACTGAGCAAAAATCCACAGTTCGAATTATTTTTCCTGGCGACATCTTCCTGTTCATCAATGCCCTGCTTCTTTCTGGCTTGATTACTCCCAACTCCACCTCATCCCGTACCTGCTATAGGCCCAGAAAATACAGTGGAGCATGCCTCTGGGGCTTTCTATTTTCAAACTCATTGCTTTGATGTTTCTAGGTTTAGTACCCATTCAGTTTTATTTAAAAATGAATATGGCAGGTGAAATTTTGGTGATGTAGTCTGTCTCAAGATGCTATTTTATCTAAACACTTTGTTGTTAATTCCAATACAGATTTCCAGAATATCTAAAAAGTGTTAAGAAAGTAGTTTTGACTGTTGAGAGGTCTGCAAAGCCTTCAGAGTCTTCTATAGCCTCCACACCATGCAATGTAGGAGCGTCTGTTGTGTGCACACACATGTTCACATATCACCCTTGTATGTACAAACACACATATACACACTCAGGCACCCTTGTGTGCATGTGTAGCTTTTCAGAAACTTACCTTATTTTTCTTCTTTTATTTTATTCTCCAGGGTTTTTTTTTCCACTTTCATTCATTTTGGTCTTTAATTATTTTGGCTTATTTTTCACTAGAGAATATCATCAAATATCTGATAATAGTTGCCTGCAAGTAGACATTTCAGAATATAATGTGTATTGAGCACTAGGTTTAAAGAAAGAATTATCAATGAGTAACTCTGAGAGGAATGGTCCCCCCTCCACTAAATGTAAAACACATTTTAAAAAGTGAATATTTTATTAACTCACCTTTACTGCTTTGAAAGGAAAACTGCAGTATAATCTAATTTATGAACAGGTATAATGTGACCAAAAATATCATGCTATTCAAAATGAAAATAAGCAGAAAGTGGTTCATAAAAATGTGTGTATTTTAATGTTTATCATCAAAAATATCCACTTTATTGTGGACAAAATGAAAGAGATGGTGACACATATGCTGTGTGCTTCTGTGAAGGTGCCAGTTTTAAGGACAGGTTGAAAAAACTGAGTTGAAAATCAATATTAATATCTGAGACACTATGAGAAAAACTGCTTTGTAAAATTAAGTTTTATTGTATACAGAGTAGATGATGTTAAGAAATATATGAATGTATAATAAAATGGTTGCAATAATTAACTTAGTTAACACATCCATCACAACAATACTTTGCCGAGATTACATACACACTACTCATTTAGCAAAAATTCTGAATACAGCACAATAATACTAACTACAATCCTCGTATTTTAGATCAGATTTTTAGATTTATTTGACTGCTACTGTATACCCTTTGATCTACCATGCCTCTTTTCCTTCATTCTACCCCAACTCTGATGGTCACTTCCAATGTTTTGTACTCTGTTTCTGTTTGACCTTTTTAACAAAAGAATCCACAGAGAAGCAAGATTATGCAATATTTTTCTACCTCTGGATGATTTTACTTACCCTGATACCCTTTGACTCCCTTCTTACGTTGTGCCAAATGGCAAGTTCTCTTTCTTTTTAAAGGCTGAAAAATATTCATTGTATAGACATACATTCACATGTATATTATAATATATTTACATCAGATTTTCCTTCACTGATAGACTCACAGACTGTTTTCATGTCTTGGTTATGGTGAATAATACTGCATTAATGTGGAGCTCAGACATTTTTAAGAGGTGTTGATTTCTTTTCCCTTGGGTGTATACTAGAAGAGAGAGCACTGCTCTTGCAAGGTGGATTCAGGAAATGGCAACAAAACCTCTTGGTTCAAGTGCAAATTAAATAATACAGCATCTTATTCCCATTTACAATGACATTCTTAAAAAAAACCAGTCTAATTTAAGGCCATGTAAAAACACATATGTTTATTAGTCAAAATTTGTATGTTATGTAAAACGAATTATGTCATAGATGTAAGTGAATTTCTTCCCCTTTACATTATTATGTACTTTATTATGAGAAATGTTTATGGGTCAGGGATAATTCTTCATTGTATGTGAGATTCACACATGAGAGGCGACCTCTCTAGCCAGAGACTCTTACTCATTAAATACCAGAAGTGCTTCTTACAGAGACAAAGTACTTGCTTCCATTCACCACCCTGTGAATCCCTGCTGTATGGTGCTCAGGCTGAGAGTCAGAATTCCATTCTGGAGAACTATGTTTTTGTTTACTGATCACCCCCTCCACACTCTGTGACTGTTACGTCTGTCTCTGATTCCCTCTGGGTGGAGGTTAATGTTTGTTTTAGGAGACCCCCTTCACCCCCAAGTGATCAGGACCTGTCTTAGAGCCATGATGCTACTGATAAAGCTCTCAGCCACTTAGTTCTTTCATTGCAGATCTTTACAATTCTGCCTTTTATTGTGCGTGATGGCATGTGGTAAAATTCGACAGTAGCATTCAATGTTAATAGATGAGTAAAGATAATATATTTAAAGTAAAAAATTACTCCAATCATGATAATTAATTATACATAAATGGAATAGAATAAGATCTATTGATTATTGGGAAATATGTGCATTTGCTTAATGTCTTATCTTCTGTCCTTTCCCTTACCCTCTCTAATCATTTTCTGCTTGTGTTGAGAATGAAGTAGCTGCAGTTGGTTCTGATCTCAGTAGTTTTTTCTTCTCTTTTAGGGCTCAACTATCCTATACTCTGCACTATGTCCTATTTTGTAGAATCAGTGTAGAGGTTAGTATATTTTAAGATTCTTTATGACTAATGAAAAATGAGTACAGTATTTTTTACACATAATGTATATACCATATTGACTAAAAAATGTAGTAAAGTTTAAGAAAAAATTACAGAGTCACAAAAGCTGTACTGGTCTTAAGCCATTAGACTGGTGGGGTAGTATAAATTGTCTAACAGTTAACAGATACATTTTGGTCAGAAAGATATTATCACTTTAATTCTCTACCTCATCTACAAAACACAAAATGCAAAACTACATGTATTGCATACCCCTATAACCTTATCTAAAATCAAGAAAATGTGATTTCATTGTGAGATATTTCATTATGGCAATAATGTGCTTTGTTGTTTTATAGTATGTTTTATTTACATAACACCATACAATCTACATTAGCATTTCAAATGTTAACCAATGCATAATTTGACTGTGTTGTGTGGTGAAAGATGAAAAAGGTAATGGGTTAACCAAATTGACTATCTTTATAAACAGAAGTGCATAAATAGAATGGAATTTAAAATTCAGGTACTTTTACTTTTCATATTGATATTTTACTATTACAATTCTTATTTTTGTAATGTTCTTACTGTTTGGTTTTAATCAGTGTAGTTATAACTGCAGAATGCCATTTTTTTATGCCCTACCTAAGAGTTTAAGATTTTTTATTTCTGGAAAAGAAAATTACGAGATTTAAAATAACATTTAATCAGCTTTCTTGCACTCTGTCTATTAATCGCTACTTTATCCATGAGAAGTTTCTCCTAGAAAACAGAAACTACCATAGTAATTCTAATATGAGAAATAGCCAATAGTGAATTGGTTGCACAGGTGTGAGAAAAGCTGTAGAACAAACAGGAAAAGGTAAGACTGTCCACAGACTGAAAAGAGAAGAGAGCCCCTACTGAAAGGTCAAAGGGGTCCGTGGGTTACAGGCAGGGGCAGGTGTGCCTGCAGAGACTTCAGCAATGGGATGTCTGGCAGAAGCAAAAGGCAATATGCAGATGCTGTCAGAGATGGCTATTTAGGAAGAAAAGAAGAAAAACATTGGTTCACTCATATACTGTACTGTCTAGGATGCCCAGTAATGGAATCTAGCTGGAAGCCAGCTTCCACGGAGTGCAGGGAGGTGTAACCCATAGAGATCAGCTTTCTAATAATGCAGAGCCCAAGGAGGGGAAAGTGGGCAAGATTCTACTGGGAAACAGCTCAGAATCAGCATCAGTCATTCCTTAAACTAGTCTTTTTAGAGCCTCATCCTTTTGCTTGCATTTACATTTCACATAACTTCATGTATACACATAAATCAGTCAGTTAAAATATGAGTCAACCGTCTTAGGGAATCATTTTGTCACTATCTTCTTAAACACACACGCACACAGACACACACAGACACACACACACACACACACACACACCCTTGACCCTTTAATCTTATTCTTGATGGATAGCTCAATCACTTGGTATCTCATGGTTTATCTTTATAAAAGTCCAAGAAGGCAGAATCTGCTTCTACAGGAGCAGCATTTATGACCAAAGCAGACTATGACTTTACTCAGGAATCTAAAAATTGGCATTAGGATTTTACTTTTGAGGCTTGCCAGGGGCTCGATATAGCTTTTTGTTGTTGTTGCTTTTTGTTTGTTTCTTTACTACTGACACACTTCGAACATCAAACAGCTTGCACTGTAGCTAGGTCCTGTTGCAGTCTCCTGCTTCTTCCAGCTGAATTTTAAAAATATCAAAAGTAGAACTCTTCTAGCTTCTCTAGTAAGTGGACCAGTGAAACAAATCAAAATGAGGTATGTATTTTTAGAACCAGCAAAACATTATACTCTATTTCTCTATGATTAGATTTGAAACTTGTTCATCTAAGAACTCTGTTTCCCAACCTTGAATTCTGAGTTGTGATAGATTGCATTAGTATTCCCAATTCATCACTCTCCTCTCCACTTGTGCTTTGCCATGACTTTGTCATTTTTGCAGCCAGATAAAGAGAGAAAGAGTATGATGTTGTTTTCTTTATTCTTTTAGAAGCATTCATCTTGCAGGTACTTTCCAATACATTCTCTGTAAGCAACTATTTGAAACAGAGTTTGCTTTTTCAGAGAAGTAAATCCAAGAAAGCAGTGCCAAGAATAGTTTGAAAGAGCCACAAAACTGCATTTTTGAGCTGGAGCCGTGGAAGGAGTCAGAGACCGTGATGTAGTAGTGCAGCCACAATAGTCTTCAGAGGTGTCTGAATGAGATAGCTGAGCGAAGGATTCACTGGTGGGTCCAGCATTTCAGGACTTGGGGAGTGCATATAACAGGGACTAAGGAGTCATCAGCTCTTCTCAAGGGCAGGTGAAGCATTCTACCAAAGTGACAAGAGTGGGACTAACATGGAACAGATGGAGGAAAGTCAGACCTCTCTCATTATTACATAAAGAACCTACTTCCTATAGTTAGAGTGCAGAAAACACTAGGAACAAGCTTAGAAATTAACCATGTGAGTAACAGAGTCCCTAAAGTTGATTTCTCAGTCCTGATGTGTTGATAGTCAGCTTTGCCTTACTATAACAAAATACCTGAGATAATGTAATAAGGTATGTTATTTACCTATATCAGCTCCCTTGCTAAAAATTTAATCATCATGTGCCACAAACACATACTAAGAAGAAAGAAGAATTTAAAAAAATAAATTTATAAAGAGAAAAGGTGCATTTTGACCTACTGTTTTGGATGTTTCATACCATCATTGGTTTTATTGATTCGGGTCTGTGGCAACAGTGTGTGGCAGAGCAAAACCACTTATCCTTGGGCGGGGGGGAATGAAAGAAAAGAAGAAGCCAAGTCCTGCTATTCCCAATTCCCCCTAGGGGTACGTTCCCAGGGACCTAAAGTTACTCTCACAGTCCTTTCCTCCTGATCATTGCTACTACCCAGGAGTGCCATGCTGAGCATCAAGTCTACCACATGGCCTTTGGGGCACACTAAAGGCCCAACCTGCAGTACCTGGGATTTCTGTTCATTGCTTTGGGGGAAGAATGAAACTCTGAGAATTTGGATTAAGACAACTGTATGAGTACTCTCCTAAATTTCCATATATTCCTAAACATTGTGTGCTTTAGCAGTGACCTGCTAGTCTGTATTCAAGACTAGCATTTTTACCTCAGTGACCCTTCGTGCAGTAGATGCAAAATACTGAACTTGGCAAGGAAACAAACATCTCAGGATCTATCTCCAACTCTTATTCCCTCTGCTCAATACCAGACTAATAATGAGAGTTAATGTACAGCATAATTCAGAAAATGCTAAGCTTTTAAAAGCAGAAAAAAATTCCAAAAGTTAAAAAATCTAAAAAATCTAGAGCAAGATAGACTTAGGAAAGAAAGAGGTAGATCTTTTATAAAAGGGAAGGAGTTAAAGAAGTGGAAGAGAAAAAGGTGGGGAGATGAAAGGAATGATAAAGGAATTAAAAAGTGTTATGTATGTGTACCAGCTCCCTACAAGGATTTAGATTCTTATACACTGCAAACATGTACTATGCTAATAAAATATAAAAGGTGAAGAAAAGGAAACTGGGTCCTGAGGGTATAGGATCAGGGCCGAAGGGAAGAGTGAAAACTATGGGGCAGTGATGTGGGTCCAGTTGTCAGGCAGAGTGGGAGCTTCTGGAAGAGCCTGGAAAAACAATGCAGAAGTTAGACATAATTTGTGCTTGTTTGCAGTATTGTGGTGCCAGGACATTTGCAGTGAGCTAATCGTAGATCTCTTTCATTTTTTTCCTTTGAGACAGATTATCATTAAATTACTAAACTGCCCAAGCTGACCTTCAACTTGCTACCTTCCTACCTCAGCTTTACAGAGCAAATAATTAAATTAAACAAAGTAAAAATAAGATTCACAATAAGTGCAGTTTGGGCATGATTAACTAAAAGTATTTATGGCATTAACTGTTGCCTGGTTTCTTTCTTCTTTCTTTTTCTTCTATTTTTGTTCTTAAAGTCCTCTTGAATCATTCTAATGGTTCTTTATTTTATGTATGCCAACATTGTTCAGGTAAACATGTTTGTTTCTACTCGTTTACTAATTCATTGATAAGTTTTAAATTTTTAGCACAATCCAGCAACTGTTCTAAATGTTAGCATTCAGAGATTACCATAACTATGTTTCTGTCCATATGTCCTAAACCTATGTTAAGGTTTAGGACCAAGACAGAAAGAAAAAGTACAACGACAATATGCCAAGTGCTGAAGTTTTATGAAAATGCTATGTCTGTAGGGAGATCATAGAGGATTTATCCAAGGAAGTTATTTGCCTAAGTGCCGATAGATACAAAGAAGTAAGGGAGTGAACCAGGACAACGCATCATCAAAATAAACTAGGCTTCATCTTTTAGTATATTAACATTTAGTAACTTGATTAACCTGTGTCTATCATAGTAGAACAAAAATATTTGTACCATTGTTGCATGGAATCCTGAATTATAAACATGACTCCAACTAAGAGATTCTATAGCCATTCATGTTTCTTGCCATGTCATTGATTGTAAAGAAATTCGGTTTCTTTCTTATCATACCTTAATTGTGTACTTTATATTTAGTACATATTATTAAACTCAATACATACTTACTGAATTTTTTGGCTTCTGGTAGTGTGAAATGCTACTTAAAATACAGAGAGATTAAGACAAATTTCCTGATGACAAGCACAATACAAAATGAACAGAAAGGCTGACAAATGAATACAGATAATTGACAAAAAGAATATACAGAGAGTTTTATGAGGAATAAAAAGAGTAAAATAGGCACATCAAATAACAATAATCACAAAAATAGCACCAATAATAACATTGCTAATAATCATCATTAACTATTCTATTGTTGTGTGCCAGGAAGCTGGTAAATACTATCTCCAAATATCAATTTGGCAAAATTTCTCATAATCTTGTGTACTACATAATACTAAGGACTTTTCAAGTGTTTTTTTCTTTCTTTAGTTATAAGCTCTAATTTGCTCATGAAACTAGAATGGCCTAAATCAAACTTATGTATGGATTATCAGTCAAGTGTTCACCGATGGAAGTAACAATTGCCATTTGTCAACTGGACAAAGACATCCTTGACATTGCTGCTAAGTTACAAAAGGGCTCACTATTATTTGCCAGTTGCATAACAAAGAGTCTAAAGTGTAGAGAATTTGTGACTTTTCCTCTTTCCAAGTGTCAGAGTTAGGATATGAACCTGAATCTGTCTGAAACAAAAAAATTTATATTTTGAGAAACTGTAATATAAACTTACTTTCTCTATGGTTGAGATTATGAAAAGAAAGAAAAACTTTAATACATTTTCAGAGAGAAGGAAAATAGCACGCAGTAAGGGCTGAGAGTGAAAGGAGCTTATAGGTTATAAAATGCCTTTGCCTGATTGGAGTGAGGCAAGGGAGTACTACATGCTATCAAGAAGTCTTGCAAAATGATGTTGCTAAAACTTAATTTAAGAGACTTTGGGGAAAAACACTGAAAGATTTTCAAATAGGGCACTGACAAAAGAAGAACTTTCTTTTTGTGAAAATGTACTGTTAGTAGGGTGGACTAATAAAACAAGTTGTTAGACAATCATTAACAAATGTCATACTGGAGCTGACAAGTATTCTTCCTTTACATAGACATAAAGTTCTGACTTTTCGTTTGACTCTAGGGATAATTAGCTTAGGAATAGTTGACACCTTTTAATTACAAAAGCACATTACCAAACTCCCTGTGGTGATTTTATACTTTTACACGAAACATATTGACATAGTTTCAGCTTCAGTCTGATTCAAGTGTAGGGTTGCATGGTTCTACTAGTTTAGTTGCTGGGTGAAATCATTCTAATGGGTCTTTATTCAAGCCTCAGTGTAAAATTGTGATCAAGTCTGTGATAACTACAACCAGATCCTCCATAATTTTAAGAATGCCACTCTGTTATTGCTCTCTCAGACTACTCTTTTTATAATTCTCCCAAAGGCAGAGAAAGATTTGTTTGATGTCTTTTGTTTTATTTTAGTATTTCAGTTTTAGGTTAACTATAGCTTTGTAATTCCAGATTCTGATGACACTTGTTATCTTGCAATTTTAACACCAAGCTAAATTCAATGCCATCTGAAAATGACCTGTTACAGATATTACATAAAATTTCTTCCATTTCAGGACCAGTTTCTGAGGTTATACTAACCTGTGTACTTTGTTTTAATCAACCAACATTCACTGAGGGTCTATAATGTTCCCAATCAAAATTGGAAACAAAAATAAATAAGGTAGACTGTCACCATGCAAATTATTTTAAAATGCTGCAGACGTTAGGCAGGAGAATGCGAACTTCCCCTTGAATAGGCTAGCAAGGAAGTTGTGGTCTTTACAATACTAGGGTGAATTTATGAAGTAGAACTATAGATAGTAAACAAACAAAAGAAATGGAATGTGTAATTGTGCAAAGGTCATAGGACATCAAGAGTTACAGAAAATTTTGAAAACAGGAAAAAGTTCAATGTGAATGTTGCATGAGGAAGTGAAAAGTTGAAGACTGAAGGAGAAGATATGGCTAGATCATGAGGAACCATAGTTGGTCTTGGATTTAATTCTGATTCATATAGATATACTAGAAATTCGAGTAATAAAGTAACATTAGATTAGTATTTTTGAAAGGCGATGACTTTGTAATCTGTTTGGTTAACTTAAGTAACTATTGGAGATTAATGAAAGTGTATCAGTTAAGAGATTGTTGGGACAGAGGGGTAGTAGATTCTGAGGATCTTAAAGGTAATGTTTAAAATATGAGCAAGGCAGGGAAAAGAAAAAATTTGCAGACATGGTTTTATCACCATTTGGATACAGAGGGTAGAAATAAGCAAATTCTCTACACTGTTTCTGACACTTCGAGGCTGAAACAGACTATTCTGGTACTAGTTTTATTTTTCCTCACCCACTTAAAGAGGAAAGTGAATTGTAATATGTACAGAAAAAATGAACTTTCATTCAAACCCATTATATGTATTGTATGAAGAAGATGCACATAGGTAGTCAGGATCATGTTTTCTGCCTTGGAAATACAGATTTTCAGAGTAATTGGTGATGTGGTGGAAGCCAGATACGTAAGAGAACACAGACAATGATATTTCTGTATCATCATCTCACATCATTTTTTTTTGTACCAGGGATTGAACTCACAAGCTTGCACTTGCCAGGCAGGCGGTTATGCTGCTGAGCTAAATCTCCGGCCCATCTCACATCATTTCGTTTCTAATCAGCACTGATGCTATGACCCAGCACCTTGTTGACTTTATAAAAATATTAACAACTTGTGGTAACTCTTGTAAAGCATTTTTAAAAGTCTAAATAAATTGATTCATTAAGTTTTCCTCATTTAGAGTTTGTTTGTGTGATTTTTGAGACAAGTTTCATTGTGCAGTGCAGGCTGGCCTTGAACTCATTTATGTAGCCCAGGCTGGCCTCAAACTCATGGCAATCCTCCTGCTTTAGCCTCCTAAGTGGTGGAATTATCAGGCAGGCACCACCATGCCTGACTCCCTATATTTCTGATATAGGGTCTCTCTATATTGCACAGTCTGGTCTCAAAGTCCTGAACTAAAAAGATTGTCCCACCTCAGTCGCCCACATAGCTGCTATTACAAGCGCATACTAAAATGCCTAACTTATAGCCTCTTGTCTTAATTAAATTGCTTGTTTAGATATAAATTTTTTGCTTATATGTTCAGTTATTATACCCCTGATTCCCTTAATTTTTCATTTTCAAAAATGTTCCTAATATCAATATAAAATCTCCACTTTGCAATTTGCAGTGTTTCCTGAAATTATTAACTGCCTACAGACAAAAGCTGTCATTGAAAGTGAGAATTTTGGGAGTATTAGTTTTGCTCTTTATACTAGTGCAGTTGTAATTCAATCTGGTTCCCCTAAAATAACACACAACATTGTTTGAATTAGATGTGCTGACCCTATCACTGAACAAAGTTTAACAGACTTATAAACATCACTTCTCCATTGTTAGTGTCTTTCTCAAAGCAGTTGTGTTCACACATGTACTTATTGTTAGCAATGTACTGATGAAGTGTCACAGACTCGGGGTTATACTCTGACTCCAACACTGACTGCTTACGGAATCTAAGGAAATCACTTAGCTTCTTTAAACATGAAGGTGTGGGTGTTATATGAAGCAAACATATGACACTTTTTGGTAGCAATTAGGAGTTATAGACATATTTCAAAGTTTAATTTTAAAACCTTTTTCTTATTGATCTCTAGTACAACTCCATGGTGGGTGAGCTGCATTCTCACCATTCCTAATTGTCTGCATTCTGTCTTAGAGATTTCTCTATTCTGTACGTTTCCTAAAGTGGAATCTTACATGTGTTCTTTTGTTTCTGACTTTTTATGAAAACGTTTTAGAATATTTTCAAAATTCATCTGAATGGTAGCATGTAATAGCATTTCACTTTTGTGTTTAATAATATTCCACTGTATATACATATTATGTTTATATTTTCATTCACCAGTAGACATTTTAGTTGGACCTAGTATTTATTTTTGATGAGTATGTTGCCAAAAGATGTGTATAGAATGGAACACATAGGAAATACCAGTGAAGGGATATAAATTATAAAATGCGACCAATAGAAATTCTAGAGATATAAAGTAAAATAGCTGAAAAATTCACTAGATGGGTTTAAGAGAAAATGTGAATAGATTGAAGAAAAAAATCAGTAATGTGAATATGTCAATTAAGTTCAGTACAAATGAATATATATATGTATATATATATATGTATATATATATATATGAATAAATTCATCCAGTCTGGGACAGAAAGAAAGAAGAATAAGAAAAAATAAGGCCTGAGCAGTCTGTGGCTACCACCAAGCATACCATATTCATTATGGAAAAATGAAAGCAAAGGGAGTGTAAAAAATATTTGAAAAAATGTGGCCAAATTTTTTCATACATGATGACAGATATGAATATACTTATGCAAGAAACTCAATGTACTCCAGCCAGAATACATTCAGTGAGATCTCAGGACATTCAATTAAAATGTCAAAAATCAAAAGCCAAAAAAAAAAAAAAACTGAAGCCATCAAGAGGACAGTAACCTGTTTAACACAAAGGAGGCTCAATACTATTAGATACTGATTATTTTTATCAAAAATCAGTTGTCTGAAGGCAATTGGATGACATATTTAAAGTCCTGATGTGGGAGAAACTGATAATCAAAAATTTTATACATTTAAATACTTTCCTAAAGATCTTATGCATACTAAAAGAAGTTATAGCCTATGTAACCTGTAAAATATGTCTTGTAAGTTGCCTAATTTATTTTTCCATTTCTGTAAGGTTTCTTATTTAAATTTTTAATATATTAGTTGTGGCCCATTCTATAAACATTCCTGTACTATTTTCTTTAGTGTTTATTTGCATGAGAGAAACTTAGGTTTCATTTGTTTGTATTATATCACCATTAAGCCAATTTTAATATCTGCCTTTTCTGTAATATAACTTTTCTAATTTTGTTAATAATTGAATACATGTTAGAATCGTGCTTTTCATTTCCTACTTTCCAAAGAAATTCTAAGTTGTTTACTAATGTAAAAAAATAAATAAAATAAGAGCTTTCCTTCAACAATGAAGAAGAAACAAAAGACATAAACAGTACATCAGAACTTGAAAGTACTTGTTACTAGTGGAACTGTACTAAAAGAAATGATGCAGTTACTCCCTTGGATTAAATGAAAGATTATGAAACATTTACTTGAGACATGGAAAAATTAAAAACATTTTAAAAGGTATACAGGTGAATATGAAACTCATTATTATTTTACTATTAGCTTTATTTTAATTTTACAATTTAAGTTGATGTAAATGGGTTCACAATGTATAAAGATGCAATCTAAGATAGTAAGGCAAGCAGAGAGACCTAATACAGAAAAACAGAAAAACCTTGAAGCTAAGTCTGTATTATTAAAACTGGATTGTTACAAATTTAACACAATAATTTTAATATTGAAGGAAATCACTAAAGAAGTGCATGTAAAGAATACAGATAAAGAAAGAAAAGGAACAATTATATAGAAAATATGAAGTTTATACAAAAGAACATAGTAATGAAGAAACTGAGAAGAGGGCTGAGGATTTAGCTCAGTGGCTTAAGCGCCTGCCTGGCAAGCGCGAGGTCATGAGTTCGATCCCCGGTACCAAAAAAAAAAAAAAAAAAAAAAAAAAAAAAAAAAAAAAAAAAAAAAAAAAAAAAAAAAAAAAAAAAAAAAAAAAAGAAAAGAAAATGAGAAGAAATATATAATATATACAGAAGATGAATAACTAAATGACAGAAATAAGTCTTCCTTAGCAATTCCTTTAAATGTAAATGGATATAACTCTTCAATTAAAAAGCATAAATCAGCAAAAACACATTTAAAAATCTGTCTCCATACTGTTTAGAAAACACATTTTATTTTAGATAAAAAGATACATTAATGTTGAAAGTAAAAGAATGAACAAAAATATTACATGGAAACCAAAATGGAATTGTGTTAGAAGAATTATTAAGTTATAAATAGACTTTGTTACAGAATAGTATAAAGAACACTGAGGCCATTATACATGTTGGTAAAATCTTCATAATCCATAAAATGTAATAATTGTAAACATATAATCATAGAAGACACAAAAATATATTTGAAAAAAACATAAAATTGAGTCATGCATAGTGGTACATAGTTGTAATCCAAACACGCTGGGAGGCTGAGGAAGAAGAATCACAATTTTGATTCCAACATGCATAACTTAATGACTTAGTGAACACTTAGTTCTAATACATAGATTAAAAAAAAGAAAGGAAGTAAGGAAGGAGGGAAAAAAGGAAAGAAGGAAGGAGAGGAAAAGAAGGAAGGAAGGAAAGAAAGAAAGAAAGAAAGACAGAGAAAGGAAGGAAGAAAGAAAGAAAGAAGAAAGAAAAATAGAAAGAAAGGAAGAAAGAAAGAAAGAAAGAAAAAGAAAGGAAGGAAGGAAGAAAGAAAGAAAAAGAGAAAGAAAGAAAAGGAAAGGAAAGGAAGGAAGAAAGAAAGAAAGGAAGAAAGAAAAATAGAAAGGAAGAAAGAAAGAAAGAAAGAAAAAGAAAGGAAGGAAGGAAGAAAGAAAGAAAAAGAGAAAGAAAGAAAAGGAAAGGAAAGGAAGGAAGAAAGAAAGAAAGGAAGAAAGAAAAATAGAAAGCAAGAAAGAAAGAAAAAGAAAAGAAAGAAAAAGAAAGGAAGGAAGGAAGGAAGAAAGAAAGAAAGAAAGAAGAAAGAAAAGGAAAGCAAGCAAACTCAAGGCAAAGGCCCTAGGTTCAATCTAGAGTATTAAGGGAGAAAATCACAGAATTATTAAAGAGACACAGATAAGTGAAAAATATACTGTTGCCACAAGTTACAATAATTAATATTGTCAAAATGTTGATCTTACCCAAAGTAAGCTATAGATTCATTAAAACTGTAATCAAAATCCCACACAAATTTCTCATAGAAATAGCAAAATATCATACTAAAAATTTTATAAAATGATAATAGATTGAATAGTTAAAGCCTTCTTGACTAAGAAGAACTCACAGTTTATAGTTGTATTACAGAATGATAGTAATCAAAATAATACAATAAAGACAACAATAGATGCATAAACCAATGGAACAGGATAGAGATCTCAGAAAGAAACGACACATATATGGTCAACTAATATTTGGCAAAACACCACAAATATAGTGGTAATGGTGTTGAAAAAATTGTATATTTACATACAAGTAAATGTGATTGGAAACACAGGCCATAAAAACCGACTCAGAATAGTTAAAAATTCAAGCATGAGACTTAAAAGCATAAAACTCCTAGAAGAAAATACAGGAGTGAAATTCATAACCTTGTTATTTGCAATAATTTAACAGAGATAAAAAAATATATCACAAGCCCGGGCAACAGATCAAAAATATTCAATGGAGCTTTGTCACACTAAGCATTTTCTACACAGCAAAAGAAACAATCAATAAAATGAAAAAGTTTTTTTTTTTTTTTTTTTGGATGGGGGATTGAACTCATGACTACTTGCAAGGCACGTGCTTAGGCCGCTGAAATAAATCCCTAGCCCAAAGAAAATATTTTTAAATCATGTGTTTGACAAGGTGCTAATATTCAAAATATAAAAGGAAATCACACAGCTTGATGGTAGAATAACAACCCAATTAAATGATAGGCAAGGAGTCTCGACAGTTCTGAGGCATTAAAATGTGCTTCACACCACTAGTCATCAGGGAGGCCCACGTAAAAATTATGATGAATTGTGAACTCCCATTGTTTGGATGGCTATTATCAATAAGTCAAAAAATAAGTGCTGGCCAGAGAGTGGAATACTTTGTTGCAAAGATTGTTATTCAGTAGAGTCACTAACGGAAAGCACTATAGAAGTTTCTCAAAACTTAAAAAAAGACCTGTTACATGATATATCAGATACCCTGTACTTCTGTGTTTATTGCAGTACTATTCCATACCTTGGCTACCTAACTAAGCTGTGAAACCAACCTAAATGTCCACAATCAGGTGACTGGATAAAGGAAAACTATGGAGTGTGATTAAGTATCTTAAAATATATGATGATGGGTCATTTGAGGAAACACTGATAAATCTGGAAATATATGATATGGGTCATTTGAGGAAACACTGATAAATCTGGAAGACACTATATTAACAGAAATAATCAAACACAGAGACAACTATTCTATGATGTCTGTTTTGAAATCTAAAAACAGCCAAATTCATAGAAATACATAGAAGATTGGTTGCTATCAAGTGACTGAGGATAGGGACAATTGATGGATATTGGTCAAAAAGTACTTTCAATTACCTAATATACAGTGTAATGAGTATTATTAATAATAAACTGTTATTTAGTATATGAATTTACCAAGTACATATATTATATATCTTGATTAATGTTACTTGTGTACTTAAAAAAATCAATAATTCTTGAAGTGCTGGTGATCATGTTATATAAATGTCAGGTTGGTAAACAGTGTATTCAAATATTCTACATAGTCAACTGTTCTAGTTTGCTATTTTATCATTTATGTAACTTAATATCTTCATCTGTGATTATAGCTTTGGTGATATTGCCCTACTCTGTTGATATGTAGTTCAGATTTTTAAAGTTCCAATATCAGGCTTATCATTTAGGAATGTTACTTTTTGTAATACTGTTATTACCAATGCAATATTAATACCTAGCCTTTTTAAAAAATTATGTCTATATAGCTAAAGTGTATTTCTTATAACCAGGATAGAATCAGGGGGCTTATTTATTCATACGATTTTAAGTCTCATTATACAATCTCTTGGTTTATATTGGGATAGTCAGTCCTTGTATATTTAACATGATATTGAGATGACTGGGTGTAAATGTATCCAATGATGTTTGTTTTTTGCTTATTCTATGTTTCTATCTTCCATTCTTTCTTTGGTGTGATTATTTTCATGATTCCATTTTGTCCTTTCTATTGGCTTTTAACATCTTGAATTTTTAATTGTTTGTGTGATGACTATATAATTTATCCTTAGTATAGTCTGTCTTGCATTAATGTTTTAACATTTTATTTATTTATTTTTGGACCAGTATTCAAACTCAGGGCCTTGTGCTTGCCAGGCGGGCACTGCGCCCCTGAGCTACATCCCCAACATTTTATATTTAAAGTGAAACTTAAAGCAGTATCATTTCAACTACTTTGCCCTTTACGCTAGTGTTTTCATATATTTTGCCTCTGCGTATTTGTTTCTATTAAGAACTGCTGTTGGATTTTATTAGAGGGCTTTTGCGAGTCATTAGAGATGATTCTATGAGTTTTTTACTGTATATTTTTTCTAAGCTTTCAATTTTTGTATTTAAAAATATATTACTATAAATTTTCCATATACAATGATCACATGCATCACAGAAAATTTGTGCCTTTTCATAATGTTTTAATTCTTCTTGTTTCTCATTTCCCTCCTGCTTCTACTCTTCTTCTCTCTCATTTACAAAAGCTTTATCTCTGTGATGTAGTACATTAAGTGTGTTTTATATTATAAAACAGATTTACTTTGCTGAGATTAATTCCAGAGACTCAGAGTGTATTACAGATTTCATCTACATATATATGCATATAAAGTATGTAAATATTTATATAAAATTTGGTACCACATTGTTAAAAACTTTTGCATGTTTAATTATGAGAGATAAAGGCAATACTGGGCTCAAAATATTTTGGCATATGTTCGCTAGTGTAACATTGTGATGACTGGTATAATTTCTTTTTATTTAGAAAAAAAAGCAAAACAGAATAAAAGGGTAGAAATAATACAGAATTTCAAAAAAAATCAAGAAATGACTAATCAAAAAAACAGTAAGAAACCACTAGTTGATATATTACATATCGTTGCCTTAGAAGTAGTTGTTAAAGTTACAAATTCAAAGCATAAAAAATGGACAATCAAACAATGATAGTAGAAACTGTTCTGTTTGATGAACTAACAAAAACTTAGTAGTATGGTTATCTATGTTGCACACTTAAACATACATAATGTTATATCCTTGGTATAATTTCTTTTTAAAATATTTGAGGGAAATTGCAGTTAATCATTCTGAGACTGAAGACTTTTCTTTATGGATATATACTTTACTTAGTTACTCATTCTTTGTGTAAACTTTATATAGATCTATTAAGATTTTCTACCTCTGAATCAATTTTGCTAATTAATATCTTGCTAGGAATTTACTTGCTCTGTGTTCTCCAACTTTATAGCAAATATTTGTTTGTAATATTACCTCAGATGTCTTTTAAATTTTTTTTGGATCTATGGAAACCTCTCTTTTGTTCCTGATATTGATAATATGTGTCTTCTCATTTATCATCTTGATGAACATTTTTTGGTTGATCATTCCAAAGATACAACATTATTTTCCTTTTGTCTCTCTATTGCCTTTGTGTTTCTAGTTCCATTAGTTATTGTTCTGTCATTTGTTTTTTCTTCTATTTTCTTGTTTTCATCCTCGTTTCTTAAATTGAGATGTATGTCACTGATTTGAAACTTCTTCAAAGAACATTTAACGTTACAAATTTCCTGTCAACACTGCTTTAGTTTCTATCTATAGATTTTGATTAGTTGTGCTTTTGTTTTTAAACAACTCAAGGTGTTTTCTAATTTCTAATGTTTTTTCTTGAAACCATGGTTGATTCAGATATAGTTTAAATGTTTTTGTGTTTAATTTTTTAATGCACACATATAACTACTAGACTGAGTTTTCTGACATAAGCATTCAAAGTTTTATTTTGGAGATTAAAGAAGGGGAAACCTGGACAAGAAAAAAGTGGGATAAGGGTGTAACAAAATGGGAGACAATGTATATTATCTCATGAGAAACTAAAAAACACTGTGAATTTATTGCAAGAAACATTTAGTTGATATTGAAAACTTATTCATCTGAGCCATAAAAAAAAAACAGACCCCAGAGAAAACTATAATTGAGGAATTTACTTCCATTGTTTCTTCCTTTTTCCTTTTTCTAATTGACGAAATTTTCCTGATAGTGTAATCCAGCCCCACCCCCAACCCCAAGACTGTATCATTCCTTTTAATGACAGTTTGGGATGCCAAGTCCCAAGCTTTATTTGTGGTTGATTGTGAAAAAGAAGTTAGAATCTGAGGGCATTCATGGATGAATCCATGTGGCAGAACCTGTAGGGAACCCTGTAATTCCAGTTGAATACACTGTTGTTTTGGGGCAACAGAGCTACTGGGACCACAACAAGAAACCAGCAGAGTAGGTGACTGCAGATACTTGCATAGGCAGTGCCAGGGAAACGGGGCTGATGAACAAGATCTCTGCTGGATTTGCATACTGACCTGCCAGTGAATAATTACAAAATCAAGAAAATCACTTGGTAAGATCCACATGAAAAAAGTAACCTCTGTATGTGTCCTGAGGAGAATAGGAGATTTTTAATGCTTTGCATAACTTTTAGTATGGGCAATTTTTATATTTGGAGGTATTTCTCCAAAAGTAAAAAAAGATTATTAAGCTAAGTAAATCATTGTATATTGAAATGATGATAATCTTCATCACCATTTAAATTTATGACAAAAAAGTTTAATTAATTACATAGAAAAATCAACCATATAGAAAAATACATGGCATAAGTTTAAGGAAAACTTTAAACAGTATATAAAGAATTGAGAATGTAATATATACTTAAGTCTTTGAAATACAAATTGCCATGAATCATTTCTGTTAGTGTTTGATTATAAGAATGAGGTGGTTAGCAGATATGGAGAAAAAGAAAACAATAAAGTTCAGGAAAAATACCAAATTTAAGTGCAGCTACATGTATAACTATCAAATGCAAAAATAGATTATAGAGGAATAATTTCAAAGGAAAAAGGCATGTGGCAAAGAACTAGATTTAGACACAGGTATAATTTTGAGCCTTGCCACTGCCACCTTGGAATTGAATCCATTTGAGCTCCCATTTTCTTACCTGCTAGTAAGAAAAATGTCTCATAGGAATCTGTGGTAAATAGCAACAAAATACTTAAAAGGTCTTTAATAAATGAAGGGATAATGATGCAATAATAAAGGAAAGTTTGAACCACTTTGTTTGATGGTGGGAGATGAAGGAAATTTCTTACCTCTGCTCTTGTCTTCTCTCATTTTTAATTTCTTTGTTGTTTAGGTAATTGATTAGTTGCAAGGGCTTGATAGAAACACTAAGAATCCCAGAATTCAGAGCTTAGCCTCGATATTTACAAAGCTAATGATTCTGTTGGCCATGAGAAGTCAAGGGCTCTTACCCTTTGTTACTGCTAACCTCAAGCCTAAACTAAAGAGACACCTTTCTTGGGGGATAACAGTTCATTTGTCTTCATGCTAACTCTATCAAGGAATTTTCCTGTGCAGAAAACAGCTAGTTTCACTAAGCTTTGTATGTGCAGTGTTTTTTATGTAGTGGACTGACAGCCAGTAACCAAACCTAATCCATCAAACTCATTTCACCTAAGACCTCAAGTATAACTCCAATTCTTATCCTTAAGGTAAAGGCATCACTGAAGTACTTACTTCCTGACCTTTTGTTTTGAACACATAGTTTTCTAGAGTTTGGGATAAGAGAAGTATATGTCTGTTTGTACTTCTCAGTATAATTTCTCAATATAATCATTGGGTATCACATTTAAAAGCATTATGCTTACTGTATAATTTGCAGCATTGATCAAACAGTCTTTGATTGAATTTTTGCTTTGCATGAACACTTCTCCAGTTTACTAAACCACATACATTTTATTCACCAATTAAATTTTTGGAAGACTACATTAGTCTTAGATAATTATTTTGTCTAAATTTGCAGAATTAAGTTTAAGAATGTAAATGTATGGCATTCATCTTTACAAAAAATGCAATACTTCTCATTATGTCATACATTTTTAAAGCACTGTTTTGGAATGCAATAGATATATTTTAATACTTGCACAGTATTTTTTTGGCCAAGCATTTGAGAGTTAGCAAATACCTACCTTTTAAAATGTGTAGAATGATTTGGTGTTTCCTGAGTCAAAGATCAGGATGTAGAAGACATTTAGCATCATGTACTCTGCAGGTAACAACAAAAGGATAGGAAGAAAAATAATTCATACACAAGGCTGGTATCTGACAGTAGATTAGTTGAGCATGTTCCATTGCTAATGATTCTATTTCAGTAAGAACAGCAAGACACTTACTATATAACTACTATCTTATGTGGAGGAGTTAATAATGATTTAGAAAGAAAGCACGATTTTTAGTTGATTTTCTTTCAAAAGCACTCTATTACCACAGAATCTTTACTTGTGATAGTTTTATTTTCAACATTCAGAAACAAATGATACACCAACTTTGACTCTGAAAATTAGCCTAATGTTGCTTTAAAGAAAATAAACAAATATTGCTAGATGCAAACAATTTTTTTTAAAAAAAGAAGATTCTAACTAGCATAAATCATGTTGTAAATGTTGTCTATTTAACTTTTAACTCTTTAATGGAAATGAGTTATTTTCAAAATTTAATGGACAAGATTTTAATTTCTGAATTATGCTTAAATCTTAAAAAAACCCTTAAGTACCAAAAATTTGACAAAATGATTATAAGAATAAAACTAACTTTTAAGACAATAAAATTTGCTAATCATACAATTTTAAGCAAAATTACATTATGATTATTATGTCTATCTTTAAATTTCAGCTACAGTTTAATAACTGATATAATTTGAATACACTGCAAATGTTTGCAGAAAGTTGAAGTGAATTATGAACCTATAAATTGTTACCTTTTTTCAGTATTTCCAGATTTAAATAAATGTTTCACTTTAGTTAGGCTTACAGATCATAAAAGCATATATTAGTTTTTCCCCAAATGTGAGTTAACTTCAAAAACCATACTGGTTTATTTTACATACACACCTACAATCTAGTGAAGCACATGAGACTGAATTACTAAAGATGAACATATTTGCTTAGTTTTGAAAGTCTAAAAGATATTTAACATTTGCAATTCAACCTTAGCAAGAAAGATGGTAATTGTTTTTATTATGTTAAAGTAATTAGGAAACTTCCACCAAATCAGGCTCACTACAGTATGATTTAATCTTAAATGATGTCTAAATGCCACAATTACTTTTTGTTCCATTATTCCTGGAGAACTCAGTCTTAATGTTCTGGTTTCTCCATTACAGGAGAATAAAAGTATTTGTTTCTAAATAAATAAATTCAGGCTTTGTTTCCTTGGTGGCTCCTCAATGGTAATAAAGACATATAATTCAATCAATTAGTTGCTTCTTCTTTGCTATGATATCGAATTAAGTGTTCTTTCATGAGTAGACAGAATATTGTTTTGACTAACCAAGCCCATTGTTTTATCACCATGTTAAACTTAGGGTTTCTTACTTAAAAATAAATCTATACTTTAAAACTTCTCTAATCCACATATTTCTGATAATTTCTCTTATTTTCCTTTTGCATTTTAGTATTGTATGGCTATTTATAGTTTCAACTATGGTTTCTAATCAAATCATAAATAAAGTGATACTCTAAGATATTATAAAGATTATGGGGAAATATCCCACTGGCTATAAACTTCTTGTTTTGCATTAACTAAGGTCTCCATGTCTTTCATCCACAAATTCCCTTGTGTGGGTCAAGCCATGGTCTTCTGAGAATTTAAAAGTGGTTTCCTTACATTTGTAAGGAGAACATTACTTTAAAAAAAAACACCACAAACTCAGAGCTCTGGGAAAATAAGGAACAACACAGTTCTTGCCCTTAAAGAACTCAGAATAAAGGAGAGGGATAAGTTTTTAAATGGAGAATTTGAACATTTGCCCATGTACTACAGGAAGAGTAGTAAAATTCATTTTCTACAACATGGAGATGGGCAACACTGGATAGTGGTGGAGATATTACCCATTATGTTTGCTCTTAACTCAAGAATGAGCAGGAGTTGGCCAGGTGTCTAGCTGTGTGTGTGTGTGTGTGTGTGTGTGTGTGTGTGCGCGCAAGGGGGTATGGATAGTAAATGGTAGGTGAAAGAGCAAAGATATGCTAGCTAAATTTATGTATCACATATTAAAATGCTTTAAAAGTGCAGGAAAGTCCACGTGCAGAGGCACAAGCCTATAATTCCGGCATTTTTGGAGGCTGAGGCAAGAGGATTATAAATTCAAGATAAAGCTGACACCTTAGTGACTTACTGAGACCCTGTCTCAAAATGCACACAAAAAAAATCGAAGCAAGCATAGCTGTTTATGTGGCACAGCATGAAGGTCCTGGGTCCAATCTCCTGTGCCAAAAGGGAGCGGGTATGAAGTCACTTCGTATGAAATGGTGGGAAAAGAAGCCAGAGGAGATGTGGTCGGGATCCATCAGCTTTGTATTTTATCTAAGGATGGTGGTCTGTGTCCTGTAGATGGTAGAGTACCACTGAAGCAGAATAAAGACCAGGTTAGTTTTGTAGTTCAGAGGAGTCATTTTAGCAAAAGTGCAGAAGGATGGATTTCAAGAAGAGCAAGTCTGGAGTGTGCCAGATGTTGGGTCAAAGGCTGTGACGAGTGCCCAACCTTGATTACAGGCAGAGGTAACATATAAAGAGACAAAATAACAGATTTGAAAGGAAGAAATTTTAGCATGCTGTTGTCCTCCACCATTACCCTTTTGGTGTAGATTGATTGCTGTATTAGAGGAGCACAGAAAATGAAGGAATCCAGTGTGTATGTAATGGAGTAGTAGTGAGGACCCAATGAGTTTAGGCGTGTGGGTAGTGGTAGAATAATGAAGGTGTTTGCTATTATTGTTATTAAGGTACAAGGATCAGTCAAAACCATAATGATGCACTGGCCTCAACAGGTAGGTATCACTGGGGGGCTGCAATCATGCTGTGGACCCTGGTGTTGTGAATCTGTGAGAGGTACCTGTGTTGAGTGGAAGACAGACAAAACACAGTGTCTCAGAAGTTGTGGACAATGGAAACCATCTTGCAAGACAGACAAATACATGAAGAAGTCACAGTGGAAGCAGGATATGTTCCCAATAATTTCTTCTAGAGATACAAGATGTTTGGTTTGGTCTAGCCACAACTTCTGTGTTCTCCTCAATTGTAGGAGAAGCCCCTGAAAATGTGTCACTGCATTCCCTTCTCCCGCCATCTCTGAAAGTACATTAGGAAGATGCTAAACTATGTGGATAGAAATCCATAGAAGTGTCACATGTACATTCCACCAGCTTTTCACTTTGCTCAAGGATTTTTGTTAGACCTAAAAAAACTCTGATCTGTTTGGAAAGAGGATTTGCATTTGCAAATATATTTGCTGGCAGATCCAACAAGCAGGGCTTTGCCATTTGCAAATCCACTTGAAACATCTGGGTTCCTGTCTAGCCCCGAAATTCTTATATAAATGGACAACCCTAAGATCATAGTTTGGACATGGTTTAAAAAGTATGGATAAATGCTAACTAATTTGCATAATTTTGTTGGTTTTTGAAAGCATAACCCATTTTGTTAACAAAATAAAAGAACAAGCAGAAACTAAGCATTTTCTGTTAAAGGAGAATTAAATCAGTGAAATCAATAAGAAACAGCAGTAAAAGCACCTCAGCTTTGTTAACTGGAGAAAGGCTCTGTGACACTGCAGTGAAACACAACTATTAATGAGAGTTTTAATTTACAATTGAAGTCTACCTATATTCCTAATGGGAAAATAAAGAAAAAACTGTATTGGTGACTTATTTATTGTGGATATGAGGATATATTTTCTCTGCAACTGTTATATTAAAAAAGTCGGTAAAGTTCTTTTTTTTTAGTTTAGAAAAGAGCATTATAATAGAGCCTATATAAGATTGACTCAGGCTAAATTTATACTGTACCAGCAGAGTATAAGAATTCCATTAATGCTCCATTGATATCATCAATGAAGAAAAAGGCAAAATGGATACATTGCTTCTGCTCCACTGGGTCTGTAACGAAGCAGCATTACACCAGCTGCTGTCTTTTTAAACAGCTTTGTTTTCCCCCGCAAGGCATTACTTGGTATATTGCAGAATTCCCCTGAAAGAAAAATACCTTTTGACCTTGTGGCCCTACCCTTTTATTATTTGTATTTTTTTTAAGAAGCATGGCGTCTATTTACCACTGTGGTGCTATGTGGTAATTTGAAATGTACAATGGACGTTTCAAATAGAAGAGATGAGTTTGAGATTGATATTGCCAAAAGCATCTGTACCAATAAATCCTAATATTTCAGAAATGCTGTCCATTAGAAAGTCTTGTGGCTTTCACGATATGACAGAGAACATGCTAGAGGAGAAAAAATCTCATTCATTTGTTTTCTTTTTCAGTTAGCAACATAGATGGAGCATCCTACCAAGGTAAAGCTAATATTTTTCAGAATAGAAAACCATGGTGATGAACTAGATTCTTGTCTGGCTAAACTGTTTCACTTGTTAGCATGACACTGATTGTCCTTGCTAAGTCTTTCGTGTAGCAATCCACTCTGATTACTGAGTTTGCCCTGCTAAAATCAGTTAAATCTGAGAGTGGTGTGGTGTGGTGGTGGTGACGGTAGTGGTACTCATAGTGGTGTGTGTTGAGGAGGTGGGTGTGTGTGGGTGTGGTTTGAAATTCTCTATACATATCAATCAAAGGATAGGAAACTTTGATGAGGTAAGACTTCTAAATATGGAACTTAAATTTTTGGAAATTATGATGTCTGAGCATCTCTACTAATGTCAGGGCAAGACATATAAACAATTAAAATGAAAACAATGAATGCAGTACTCTAGCTGCAAAAGCAACAAAAGAAGCTTTCTTTTCTTTAAAAATTGAGTTTTATTATTATCTTTATTAACCTAGTAACTATATTTTATTTTAGAGTCAAGAAATAAGATTTAAAGTAGTAGTATGAAAATTTATGTTATGATTTTTTAACCCCATTTCTTCTAAGATAAGGTTATATTTTATGCCATATCTCCATCTTAACACCAATAATTGAATATTGGGCCATAACTATGCTCTGATCTGTAGTTATATTATTATTTTTATGCTGTGAAAGACAAAAGCACAGTAACTGAGTATTTTTTTCTTTACTGTCTGATTCTTGATGCATAGAATTCCCTTTAATTCACAGTACCTTCTAATCAGTTTTGGCCATTGATTTAAAAAAGTTCTGGGAATCTTTTAGTAAATGACTTAGTAAACTACTGAACATTATAATAATTCATGCTAGCCATTTATGAATTCATTATCATTTGCATGATGGTGGGACGGAAAAACAGTTTTCAGTGCAGGACTTCAATGCTTTATTAGTTGTTTAGGTGGTTAGTAATAGCAAATGTTAAAATCCAAGTTCAACTTTTTATTACAAATAGGAATTGGCTGACTTTCAAGAAAAGAGTAGAACTTCAGATGTACATAATGATAACATGCATCACAGATAATTTGTACCTATGCGTGATATATCTTGCTTCTTATTTTTTCCATCCCCTTCCCCCTTCAATATTTATTCCTCTGCCTATTTATAAAAGCTTTGTTTCTACTTTTTCTTCTATTCTTTTTTATTTCCTTGTCCTTCCCCATTCCCTTTCTCAATGAAACATTTTATTTCCATTCCCAATATGCATTATACAGTTTGGTCCTTACTTACACTTTCTGCTTTTCACATGAGAAACAATCTAGTATTTAAATGTGTGTGTCAGATTTATTTCACTTGAGAGTATCGTCTCAAGACATTTAGTTAGATACTTCTCAAGTTTATCCTCATTACGCAGAGAAGTATTCCACTGTATAAACAAACCCACATCTGTGAAGCCTATGATCTAAATATTTTATATTTTGGAGATATTAAAAACATACTTCTTATTTTTAAAATATGAACTTCAAAATTTCCCGTTCATTGTTTTTGGGACATTATTCCTACGTGATCTAACACAGCATTAGTAATGTTTGGTAGTGACTCTGCTTTACACTTTTCACACACCCAGATAGTGTTGTTGTCTGCTATGTAAATTCTGCCGATAAGGATTATTTTTAACCATTTATCTTTTGTCAAAATCAAAACTTTGATGTCATTATCTTCTCCTTCTTCATATTATACATCAAACAAGTCTTAACCTACTAATTTCCCATTTAACACATTAATACTTTCATTCCTCACTATCCTGTGTCTCTTTAAACTCTCAGTATTTCATACTTTGATTACTCCATTTAAATGTACTTCAAAAATTTATTTTTCTTAGTGTCACTCGTTTCTTTTTAACTCACTCTTCATACTACTATTAATGACATTTCTAAAATATCCAACTGAGTCTGTTGCTTTGCATGTTAAAGGACAACAATAATTTTCCACTGTGCGAGTCCTTCCATGATCTGTCTTCTTACTCCCTCTCAGAATTAGATTTTTCTTTCTTCTTTTGGTTTTATACCAAACTACTTTTAGCCACTTGAATATTCCAACTGTCTCTTGCTTCTTGGCATTTGTGTGATGTTTCCTTAGCTCACAGAATGTTCTGCATCCTTTTTTATCCACGTTTGGTTCTAACACTTCACTTAACACTTTCTTAGTGGAATGTTCTCTGTTCTCCATGCTCTACATTTGGTTTCTATGTAAAAACTAGTGTAAATCTATACCCTAACACTTACCATATAGTGATATTTTATTGGTTTTTTGCCACTAGAATGTGGGCTTATTGATGGTAGAAGTTGTGCTTTAAATGTATATCTCCACAAGTTATTTGTATGTTTGACTTGTTGATCTCACTAGACAGAGTGTTTGCTTAGTCATTAGAATGGGCAATGAACAAAACAAAACAAAGCTCCTGTTTTATAGGTCGAGTTATATCCCACAAAGTTCAGATGAGCATCCCTCGTTGGCAATAATTCATTCATATTGTCACACTTTGTTCCTGAGAGACAGAAGTATTTCCATGATTCCATGGGGAGAGGACAACTGGGGTTTCTGTATGTGACACTTTGCTGTACTCTGCCTCTTTCCCTTAATCAATGTTGACCTCTATGTTTCATTGTAAAAACTATAACCACAAGTATACCTGATTTCAGTTGATATACTTTTTAGCAAATTATTGGACTTGAAGTAATTTTAGGACCCTGTCATCTTGCAGTTGGTGTCATTAGGGAGAGTAATCACAGAAACCCTCTTTGTTTTCAAAGGTCATGAAAGGTAGGAGTGATTAAATATTTGTGAATAATAATATGCCTAGTACAACTCCCCCAGTCTATTTTCAAAAAAGGTCTAGAGAAATTATTTAAGAATGTGAGACATTTGCCTTTCTGCTTAAAACTCTCCAAAAATGTCCACTAAATGACCAAGTTGTATTATAGGCTTTTGCAAGTTGAACTCACAAAAGTATTCTTAGTGCTACAGAGTACAACAGCTACAGCCCATCTGAGTTTCCTTGACCATAGGAAGCATTCATGTGTCTTAGGTGTTTTGAATTTGCTGTTCCTTTTGACCTCTTTACAAATTTTTCTCCATGTATCACTTTCCCAGTAACTCGTACTTTAATATGTCTCTTAAATTTCCACAGTGGTTTCCATGGTCCATACAGACATCCCTGTAATTGTGCAGTTTTTCATTGTACATCTGCCTGACCATATGGCTAAACCATAGGCTGTCACTCATGAGTCAGTGAAAACCCAAACATAGTGGATTTTTATCATTATTTAAGTTTTTCTTCATGGCAAGGAACACAGCATGCAAATCAGCCCATTGAACTGATTTATTCTTACCTTGCTCAATCAAGTTTTCCATCTGCTGGTCTTCGTGTAGCAATCTTCCAATCAGAATGATAGCTTTTCTAGTTTGGAAATGCTATTCATAAACCTAGCATCTCTTTGTTAGTCAACAGATGCACTATTCCTAGCACACTGCCCATGCGACCATAGGATCTCTCCGTTCCTCTGTGGTTCCGAAGCCGTGCTTATGGAAAAAAGAGGCTACCTGCTCGTAAATGCAACGATTATTTCCTTGCATTCTCTCATTTAAGTGTTTCTGCACAAATGATTCCTATTTTCTGATGGGACTATTGTGAGCACATTTCTCTATTATTACTCAAACCATGATGAACAGATCTGGTTTCCAGAATATTTTATGTCATTCAGACATGGGACTCGTTTCAGTTAATGTCCAATAGCATCCTAGGTATTTGCTTCACAAATAACTACACATTGCATAATTATGTATTTATAAGCAGGAAAAATATTTTCAAGAAAAAGTAAGAGATATTATTAAATATAGGTGTCTAAGTAAGTTTCCTTAATAAATTGAAATCTATGACTATCTCAGATTGTTAGGCAGATTAAGAAGAATGTTTCAGACAGAAGAAATGAGGTATAAAGAGATCTTGAGTTGAAAAAAAAAATCAGCACTCTTAAGGACCCAAAATAATAGCATGAGTATAACAAATGTAGAGTGTGGTTTAATGTGACCTTAAAGATGCACAAAGGCCAGAGGTTTTTTAAATCTTAATTCTTACTAGTATGTTTCTATACCAGCAAAGTATTTTATATGCACTTTTATAAAATAATGTCTTAATGGGAGACTATTTTTATTGTAATCCAAATAATGTAATTCCTTTTCCTGTCTACCTCAAAATCTGAAAAGTTTATATTTGTAATCCCATTGAAACATTATTGGAATCCTGGTGGCTTAATTTTAACCTACCACCTCCAGTGCAATGCACAGCCAGAATAAAGACACTAAGATGTATTAATAGTTACAGGCAGCCAAGGGGTCCTGAGTCTGATCCAGATGAGGATTCACGGGACCATGGCCTTGACTCAGGGCCTCACCCAGAATGTATTAACTCATGAAGGACAGAGTGCCTCAAGGATGAGTGACAGTGAGAATGGTGAGAATTATGTGAGTTTATGAGCTGGGCTTAACTAGGAGGTCAGAAAGCACCTCTGTAATATGCAGAAAGACCAATCTAAACAAATGTACTGGGGCAGCATTTAAATGTTTAGGAGGCTGTTGCTTTAGTTTTTGGTATGTAAACTTATGTTCCCTGGGAAGTCATAGCCTCTCATCTTGAGGCTTGAACCCAGTAGACATTCTTGAAGCTATGTGGCTCTGCATTCCAATGTGCTCGACTGTTTACAGGGAGACATGAAGCAAGAAAACTGTCAACTGGCTTCAAAGAGTACACATCAGTACCTCAGTTAGCCCTATGTACATTGCTTAGAGCCAACTGAAGGGAGAAGGAAATAGCTTAGCCAGCTCTGTACATATCAGTACATGGAGATAGGGCCGGGTTTAACCAAGTCAGAGGTAATAGTTCTGCATTCAAGGAGAGTCATCCAACTGATCTACATAGTTCAAACAGAATAAGCAGTTCAAAGACCTAAGATGAGAATGGGCCTGACATGCTGAGGTCATAGAAGAGAAATAGAAATATTAAGTCAAGAATAGCAGATAATGAAGCCAGGTCATGGAGATCAGGATCATCCAAAGCACTGGATGCCTTTGCAAAGAACTTGGATTTAACTGAGACTGATGTTGAGTTATTGGAAGATTTGAAGCTGAAGAACAACATGATATGCTTCATGTCTTAAAATATGGCTGGGACTGTTATGAGGAAACTAGATTATAGAGAGTAGGACATAGAGGAAGCAAAGAAGTGAGTTATGATTTAGAATGGTTAATTTTATGTGTAACTGGGTTAGTATTGCATCCAGTTGCTGGTTTAAACACTAATCTAGATGTTGCTGTGAAGGTATTTTGTAGAAGTGCTAACTTTAAAGGATATTATCATTGATAATATGGATGAGAATAATCCAATGTTTTTATGTTTATACATATACATACACATTTGAAGGTACATGCTGGTGTATGTTTGCATACATATGTTGTCTGTAAAGGTACAGATAAGCATGTGTATGCATGTTGGTAGAACTAACAAATGGAAGTAGTTCTGTGGACAACCCTGACTGATAAGTAGGCTTCTGCATTAATCTTTGCAAGGTAGAATGGGACTGGCAGTAAGAATTCACTCTCTCCATATCTTCTCATGATCTTTCCTACTGTCTGGAGGTCTAGTCTAAAATCACAACTTTCCAATCCACAGTTCGTAGGTTTAGACTTGGACTGAATTGCATCACAGGCCTTCCTGGATTTCCGGCTGTGGTGGTAGTGGGATGTCTAGGCCTCCATAAATTGTGAGCCAATTCTTATGTAATTTTTACTTGTTCTTGATCTTGCTCTCTCTCTCTGTCAATTCTGTTGGTTCTATCTCTCTAGAGAACCTGTACTAATATAACAATATAGCCGTGAGCAATAAGCATCAAACACTTCCAAATTCTGGGAGAATAATTCCTTAGACTCAAGGAACTCATGTGGGAAGCACACTACAGTATCTGTTCTGCGGTGTACACTGTGATGATCAGTTTCATCAAGCCAGTTTCTCTTCTGGGTCTTTGTTGGAGGTAAAGGAACATTTGGAATCTCTTATTGTCTGTGTCTTACTTCTTCATCACTGGGATAGGATACTTGACAGTCACAATTTAAAAGAGTAAATACTTATTTTGCCTTATGTTTTCCATCCATATTGGCCGGCTATAATAAGGGAGAAACAGCATGGTTGGAGGGCTGGGTGGAGGACAACCACTCATCCCATGACAGTCAGGAGGCAGAGAGAAGCAAGTTGCTGCTGAGTGAGGTACAGCTCCTGGGTCTGCACACAGGAAACTGCATCTTCCAACCAGGCCCTGTTTTCTAACAGCACATTCAGCCAGGGATTCACAGATGAATCAGTCCACTGGTGAGAACTGCACAGTACTTCCTGGTCCAGGCACTGTGTAAAAGGTCCAGCCCTGAACACCTGGGGTTTGGGGGAAGTTTTTTTTTTTTTTTTTTTTTTTTTTAAATCTAAACTGTGATAGCCCACTTAAACCTAGTGTAAGCAAGAGAGCAGAGGGATTTCCTCACAAATATTTTTAAAGTTGATTATTGTTGGGCATTTGATTTGAGCAAGAATCTTTTTTTTTACAATAAGTTCTATCAAATGTGTAATTTGCATTTTATCTCTACGTATTGAACAGTTGAAACATTCTCAGGTGTGATTAATATTAAGCATACATGTATAATGATGTATGCATAAAATCAGACAGAATATGGAAAAAGGCAGAATTGACATGGATTATCAAGGTTTGAATGAAGTTCTTATTTAGATGATTAAATATTTTAAATCTTGGGCTATAGCATAGTGGTGGGAGAACCCATACCAAGCACACACAGAGGACTTGGATCCAATTCCCAGTACCAAAAATAAATACAAAAGAGTTTATTGTAAGATCCCGTTACTAAAAAGGAAACTAAAGTTCTCACATATAGAAACTTCTATTTTTTTAAACTATGATCTGTTCAATAACACTGTAAAACAGAGTAACCATGATATTATAAGGAATCGGAGATGCTATGAAATATCCAAGGAACTCTTCTATTTATAGCATTTACCAAGACACGGGGTTGATTTCTTCCAAAAAGACTGTGAGAATCATATTTAGAAATAATCCAAGTGAAATCTGTGAATGATTTACTATGACACGACAACTCCACCGTTTTTTTCTGAAGGGTGAATGTCAGACAGTGTAACTACTTTCTAAACCGTAATTCGAAAGGCTCCTAGCATCTACACAGAATTGGTAAGCCACTCTCTCCCCACTGCGGCGAGAAGGCAAAAGGAGGGCACTGAAGTTACAACCTGAGAGTGTCAACTGTTACTTATTGAACAAGAACTTGCATACACCATGTCAGTGATGTGATTAATCATCTTCTGGTCCAAAGAGAAGTTTGTTCATAGTGAAACTTTGATTTATGTGTGTTCTTGCATTATCTCCTAAACCCTAGCCACTTGTCAGCTTGCATTGCTGTAATGAGTTTGGCATTTGTGTAGGACTTTGGAAACATTAAATAATGAATCCCCAGAACATCTCACATTACTATATCTTACTCAATTTTTAAGTGCAGGAAATAGTTTATAATTTCACTCAATCTTCATACTGGTAGTAATGTATAAGAATAAACTATATTCAAATATTATAAAATCATTAAACATACCTTGAAGTTCATGGATATCATAGATCTAAAGAACTGATTAGTCAGCCAGGTTTGCTGGCACATACCAGTAATCTAACTACTCTAGGAGGCTGAGACAGGAGGATCCTAAATTAAAATCTACCTGTGGCCTTAACAGTTTAGTGAGACCTTGTCTTCAAAAAAAGATGTATGTGTTTAGGGGAGTGGGTGATGCAGCTTAGTACAAAGATTCTGGATTCAACCCCTAGTACTACAGAAGAAAGAAAAACAAAACAAAACAAAACATCAAGGGGTCTGGTTTATCAAGAAAATTGGGAGGAATGGTGGCATCTTTGAACAGATTTATCTTTTTAATTCATCAATGCTCATATTATCAAATTTTTTGTAGGTTAGCCATTGTTATACTCACACAAAAATTGATGATTTTTAATGGATCACAATTTTAATGCAAATGTCAATTCCATTCTTTAAAAATGCTAATGCACTAAATTTTGGAATATGTTTTCTTGTTTGTATAAATTTATCTTTGATAACAGAGTTAACACATGTTCTACCATTGTGGGGAACATGCCTTGTAGCTGGTGCTTGTCTTTGATGATCAACTACTAGTAAACTTGTGTGTCCGGAGCTTTGTGAAATTATATTATAAGCCAACATGTTTTAATCTATGTGAAGACAATAATTGCAAAGATATTAAACTACTCTTGAAACAAAAGCATTTTTCCCAATTTGTTAAATTATTATAGATAGTAGGCAAACTATCTGTGGTTATGAGTAAAGAATATGGAATGTTTAATGGAGGAGAAGAAAGTGGATACAATCATTTATGCTCCTGGAGCATAGTTTGAACTACACCAACGTCAACTTTGGTTTTGGCTATAGTTTTAGTTGGAGAATAGCAATCAAGATGCAGTACCTTTAAAAGACTAGTAAAAAAATTTTAAAGAAACTAGTAAAAAAAAAAAAAGGTAGTAAAATACAGTACAGTAAAAAGAATTTCACATACTAAGCAATGGCTCCAGAGAAATTGGAATTATGGGCTGGTATCACATGGATCTGAGGATTCATGTTAGCTGAAGTTCCGAGGAAACTGTCTACCTTTCCATGGTTACTGGAACTAGATTGGGTAGCGCCCCCTCGTGCTCAGTAGGAGCAGATGCAAATTCTGTAAGGTTTCATGAAAAGTCTAAATGTATTTTTTCAAATAATTTCACGAAGATAGTAACAATAAAAAGTAAAATACTACTAGTTCTAGTTGACTATGATATTAATACAATCATTTTAGTTTTATTTAATATGCATAGAGCATTTTAAATTCTTTTTCCGATCTTTGGGTACCTATGTTTCAGATATAAATAACTCTTTGGTGCACATGCAGTCACTTTGTAATCCAACCCTATGAATTTGATTTTTAAACACTGGATTTATTTAAAAGACATTTAAATTAGAAATAGAAGAAACAAACTTGGAAAGTTTCCAGGCATTCAAAATATCAATTACAGACATTCTTTTAGAACTCTAAGATTTAAAGAGGAAAAAGATAAGTGCTAAGATGTCAAAAGGGTATGTAAATGAACAAAATTATGTAGCTAAGTTTAAACAATACTGAAATATAACATATGAATGAAAACAAAAGCAACTAAAATTTGAAAATTTTGTTAATGTAATTGTGCCAGATAAAGCACAAAGTGACTTTAAAGAAGGGAAATTATAGAATCCAGCACAAAAAGAAAAAACAAACAGAAAAAAGGAAAATATATTAAAAAAATAGAAAATTGTATAGTTAGAATGAAAAAGTTTAATATGCTTGAGATAAAAGGAAATAATACACAGAACAGGGTAGAAAGAACATTGATGAAAGTAAAAAATTAGAATTTCTGGAATTAGTAAAACGTTGTACTTTCTAGGTTTGATAACTCAGCAAATTGGTAGCAGGATAAAAAAGGAAATTCAGAATACATAAAACTGGAGAATATTAATACAAATAAAACAGGATTAAAAGTGGCTACAGAAGAAGCTGATCCTTTAAAAAAATGATGAACTTCTCAATAGATAAAAGATACCAGAGAAAGGCAGATAGCATCATGATTACTAAATAAAGACAACTGTAGAACATAAAAATCCAATACCAAAGAAGGAAATGAAAGAGTCAGAAACAAACACAGATCAGGTGTGACATAACTGAAGGCTAAAGTAGAAAGTTAGTAGTTATTCTACATTTAAAGAAACCCGGTGTCTAACAATGAAAGTTGAATGACTGGATTAGAACTGATTAGTTGTTCTTCAAAGAGTTATATGTCAATCATAGATACCGACTCATGTTATCACAGGAGTTAATTATATTACAACATAGATGTCAAAATATATTGGGAAAAAGGATTAAACATTCTCTGGAAATAATAAATAAAATTAACATGATTTATTAAAGACAAATCTAGTTAGAATTTAAAATCAAATAATACCATTTCATCATCAGAGAAAATATGATGCAAAAAATAGGCACAAAATTATTGGAGATACAGGCAATTTATATAACAAAAACATATCTGTCAAGATATTTTCATTTCCCTTTATAATGTATATAATTTACATACATGTAATGAATAGGTATGTAGATATATTTCAATATGCGTACACATACACATGTACTATAGTAACTTCAGAAAACATAATTTTTTAAAATTAATTAACTATTGGTACATTTTAAATATTCATAATGATTACATTCGTCATAGGGTATTTCTGCCTGTATGTAATATATCTTGACTCTTTTTTTTCCTGTTCCCCTACCCTCCCTGTAGTCCTCTTCCCTTCCTTATTTACAAAAATTTTATTTCTATTTTTCCTTCTTTTCTCATTTTTCCTTTCTCTTCCACTTCCCACTGGAACATTTTGTTTCTGTTTTGCAATATCTATTATACATTTTGGTTTTCATTTACACATTCTCTTTCTCATAGCAGAGAAACAATGTGATATTTGCACAAGTGTGTCTGATTTATTTCACTTCAGAGTATGGTTTCAAGTTGCATCCATTTACCTAGAAAAGTGTCAAGTTTTTTCCTTCTTTACGGCTGAGTAGTACTACACTGTATAAAAACAAAAAGAACATATCTTTATCAGCTCATTGATTGATAGGTATGTGGGCTATTTCCAAGGTTTAGATATTACAAATTGTGCTGCTATAAATACGGGTGTACATACACTGCTGTGGTATGATGCTTTTAATTCTTTCAGGAAGATACCAATAAGGGGAATAGTTAGGTTAAATGAAACCTTTAGTTGTAGTTTTTTGAGGAACTCCACGCTGATTTCCGTAGTGATTGTACCAATCTACACTCCCACCAGCAGTGAAGAAGGGTTCGTCTTTCCATGGAGCCTTGTCAGCATTTGTTATCAATTGATTCCCTTATAATAGCCATTCTTGGAATGGAATCTCACTGCTGTCTTAATTTGCATTTCTTGAATGACCATTGATGCTAAATTTTTTTCATGTGTTCACTTGCCATTTGTACTTCTTCATCTGAGAAGTGTCTGTTCATTTCAAATGCCCATTTTTGCATTGGGTCTTTAAATTTGAGGTGGTTCTCTTTGTCTGAAAAAGAGCTGGAGAATTTTTTTCCTTGCACTGTTGGTAATCTATTCATTCTGTTGATTATTTCTTATGTTGTGCAAGAGGTTTTTAAAGATGAGATCCCAGTTGTTGATTCTTTGTAATATTTTCCATGTGATCAGAGTTTGTTCATAAAGTCTTTGCCTATACCTTTGTCTTTAAAAGTTCTACCTATTTTCTCTTTCAGAAGATTCAGTGTCTTTCATTTTAACATTCAGATCTTTGATTCATTTTGATTTTACTTTAGCACATGGTGAGAGACATAGTTCTAGTTTTAATCTTTGCCACGTGGAATGTCAGGTTTTCCAGCACCATTTATTAAAGAGACTATCTTTCTTTCAGTAAAGGTGTTTGGCTTTTGGTTGAAGGCAAAGTGGCTGAGTGTGTTTGGAATTGTATCTGTATCTTCTAATCTTTTTCACTGATTATCAGGTATTTTTTCTTTGCCAATACCATGTTCTTTTTACCACAGTAGCTTTGTTGTACTATTTCAAGTCAAGGATTGAGATGCCTCCAGCCTTGTCTTTGTTTCCCAGAATTGTTTTTGGTATTCTAGGTCTCTCCTGGTTCCAAATAAATTTTAGAATTGTTTTCTTTAATTCTGTGAGGTATGTTATTGGCATTTTGATTGAAATTGTATTAAGTCTGCATAACAATTTTTGAGATTATGATCATTTTCATTATGTTTGTTCTTCCTATTCAAGAGCAAGGGACATCTCTCCATTTTCTGATGGTCTCTTCAACCTCGTTTTTCAGAGTACTGTAGTTTTCAATGTAAGGATATTTCACTTTCTTTGTTAGATTGATTCCTAGGTCTTTCTTTCTTTCTTTCTTTCTTTCTTTCTTTCTTTCTTTCTTTCTTTCTTTCTTTCTTTCTCTTTCTTTCTTTCTTTCTTTCTTTCTCTTTCTTTCTTTCTTTCTTTCTTTCTTTCTTTCTTTCTTTCTTTCTTTCTTTCTTTCTTTTGATGTGAAAGTTGTGGTTATCCTAATTTCTCTTTCAGTGGGTTTGTTATTTGTGTATAGGAATGACATTGCTTTTGATTGTTGACATTGTATCCAGCTATGTCACTGAATTTGGTTGTTAAATCTAGAAGTCATTGGTGGAGTTTTGGGGTCTTTTACGTAGAGTATCATGTCATCTGCAAATAGTGATAATTCAACTTCTTCCTTTCTTTTCTTTATTCCTTTTATTACTTTTTCTTGTCTAAGTGCTCTGGCTAATGTTTCCAGAACTATATTGAATAGGAGTAGTGAGAGTGCATATCCTTGTCTTGATTTTAGAGTGAAAGCTTTCAGTTTTTGATCCTTTAGTATGATGTTGACTGTTGGTTTTTCATAGATGTCTTTCATCAGATTGAGATGGAAACCATCTATTGCAGTTTTCTATAGGGTTTTATCATGAATATGTGTTGGACTTTGTCAAATGTTTTTTCTGTGTTTATTGAGATAATTGTGTGATTTTTTTTGCCCTTGGTTCTATTGAAATGGTGTATAATATTTATTGATTTGTGTGTGTTGGGCCATCCATAAATCCCTGGGAATTATATATGGTCATGATGTATAATCTTCTCGATGATTTGCTGCCAGTACTGTAATGAGGATTTGTCCATGTTCATTAGGGGGTTTGGCCTTTAGTTCTCCTTTTTGGTTGAATCACTAGTTTGGGTGTCAGAATAATAATGTTTGCTGCCAAGAATGACTTTGGGAGTATGCCTTTCATTTTAATTTCCTTAAAGTGTTTGAGGAATAGTGCCATTAGATCTTCTCTAAATTTCTTGTAGAATTCAGCACTGAATTCATCAAGATCCGGACTTTCCATTGTTGGTAGGTTTTTAATTACATTCTCAAAATTATTTACTGATATTTGGTTATTTAGAATTTTTATGTCTTCTTGATTCATCTATATTAATTCATATGTATCTAGGGATTTTTCAGTTTAATTCAGTTTTTCAAAGAGCCAATTCTTTGATTAATTGATTCTTTGCATTGTTTTCTTACTCTCAGTTGGATTAATTTCAGCTCCATCTGTATAATTTCCTCTCTCATATGACATTTGGTCTTGACTAGTTCTTCTTTTCCTAGAAGTGTGAGGTTCAACACTGGGCTGTTTATTTGTGCTTACTCTATTTCTCTGATGTGAGAGTTCATAAATTTCCCTCATAGGACCCTTTTCATTGCATTCGATAAATTCTAGTATGTTGTATCAGCATTATCATTTAATTATACACACTGTTTATATTTTATGTCTATATTTTAATATGCATACACACAAATTTTAATATGCACACACACATATTTATGTATAGTTACACATATGTATACATACATGCATCAGTATTTTATATTTTATGTCTATTTTGGAGAAACTGCCTATATTTTATGTGTCTATTTTAGTATGCATACATGCATATATATATATATATATATATATATATATATATATACTTTTATCCTAGTAACTGCAGAACACTTAATGTTTTTAATCACACTTAGAACTGTAACAAAAATTCACCTACTTTTGAGATATAAATCAAACCTTATCTAGTAACTAAGAACAGAAATAACAACAATTAGGATTAGCATTAAATGGAACAAAAATAAACATTTCTATTTTTTGATAATCCAATATTTACATCTATGTAATTTTTTGTGAAGTAGGAAAAATTAGTTGACTGATTTTGATAATGGAAATTCTAACATATCCAAGCTTATAAAAGGTCACAAAAACCACACATAGAGAATAAATTTATATATATATAATTACAAGCTTATATGTAAAATATCTATGTTTGTAAAATACATTTATAAAGAGAGAGCAACTTGGCAATAAATGAGCTACAAATTCAACTCATGCAATAGAAACAACAAAATAATAAATAGAAGCAGAAATTACTTAAATAGAAAATATACAGGTATGAGGATTACAAACCAAAAGTTACTCTCCAAAAACACTTGAAATTTATTATCCTCAGATCTGATTATTTTTGGCAAAAGGGAGAATTTCCAAATAAATGATATCATGAGATTAATGGGAGCATGTCTCCAGATCCCCTCAAATACTAAAATCACTAGGATAAGATGAAACTTCCTTCAGAAGATTGTTTATACAGTTAGCTAAAATAGATACATTTCTGGAAAAATGTTATAACCCAAAAGAGACACTAGAAGGAAGAGAATATATGAATAGTATATGCATAGACATTAAGAAATTAAATCATTAATCAAAAACTTTCCCACAAAGAAACTCCAGTCCCACATGGCTTCATTAATAGTTTCTGCCAAACATTCAGGGAAGAAATAATTCTATCTTCTCAAACTCTTCTTGAGAATTGAAATTAAAAGAACACTCCCCAACTCATTTGGTGAGGTTAACATAACCTTGACTCAGAAATCTGACAAGAATATTTCAAGAAAACTACACTATACACTACTTTAACTCATGAATATAAATGCAAAACTGCTAAACTAAATATTAACAAATTAAATCTAGAAATATCTAAAAAAAGAATAATACATAACCTTCTGCTGAAGCCCAAGAGTATACTCCAGTTTAGCTGTGGCCTCAACCACTTGGACTTAGCACACATCTCCCAGGTTTAAAAGTCATTGCTGCCCTTCACTCAAAAATCAACAGTTCAAGAATTCCAGGCCTTCCAAACTCACACTCCAATCAACTGGCTATAAATTTAAGGATTTCCTCCCGAACCTCTCCATTATGGTAATTCGCTAAATAATTTGTTCTCAGAGAACACAGTGTGCGGTATACATACAATTACAATTTTTGGACAGAGACGTGTAACAGGCAGGAAAAGAGGTTGTGTTTTAGTTAAATCAATTCAAGCAGTTTACCCAAGTAATAGATTGGAAAAGAAAACTTTCATAATCCTCTTGGCTTAGTCACTTTCCTTATCACCTAGGCAAACTAATTGACGCTCACAAACTAAGGAGCTGGGGTTTATTTTAGCTTTTGTTTTCAGTACATAGTTTTCTAAGTACTGGAAGAACAAGATGGAAAGATCTGACAAAGGAAAGGACTGTTTTATACCATGGCAGCTAGGAAACAAAAATGGGAAGATTCTGAGAGGGTGATAGACCTTTCCAGGCCCTCCTCTTCCAACAGGGTGCCTTCTGCTACCTGAGAATTAGCTACGAACTCATTGGTGAGTGTAGATAGCATGGTGCAATTGCCTTCCAAACTGTGAGAGCTATTTCAGAACCCAGCCATTACACTTTGCAACAGATACAAGAAAAAAATGCATCTTCTTGTCGTGAGAAATTCAATATCCATATGCAATGAAAATCATCGTAAATCAGAAGATAATGAAACTCATTCTAGATTCTCCCTACGCTATGCATGCAAACAAAACATAAAACGTGAAACAAACCAAAAATCAAAGACAAAAAGTTTTACTCATGGAAGAATTTAGGTACAATTTGTTTAAGTACTATCTCTGATAGGCATGTGTTATCCTTTGCTGGATTCCTATTACTTAGTTACCATTTAGTGCCCTTTAAATTAGAGAAGTGTTTATAACTTAGTTAATATACCCAAGAGAATTAAAGTCATTGTAGGTTGGTATCACATTTCTGAACCAGCTGTTTTCATAGCGTCTTAATGTTATCTCTTCTAATACTTTGATAATCAATGTAGCAGAATTTGCTCGCATTATTACTGAAATTTCCAAACGCATACCTAATTAACATTTGAACTTCAATTGATTGCTTATTTCCCAAATTATGCATTTCAACATCTTAAGCCCTTTTCTTTCATGATCTTTGGTATTTTCAATGTTTTGTTGCCAACTATTTAAATTGGGTCTTGTGTTTCCAAATGCTAGAAAATAAGCATAGACATGGAAAGTGTAAACTTTCTATAATTTACTTTGTTTATACAAAAGTAACACGCCAAATCACCTAGGAAGTACATTAAGTAACTTGGATTGCATGTATTTTTAACTTGAAAGTATGGGAATTAATTTACTGAAAATCTCCATGGGAGGAAACTATAGGTCACAGGTGCCAAATTAGAAATCTCCAGGTTATAAGATCATAACCCCTAGAGGAATATTTATCTGTATGTTTACTTAATATCTAACAGCATGTGAAATTTATTTATTAATATGCCTGCAGGTTTTTCTCTAATCCCACTTCTCAAAGATGCACACACAGAGATATAAAGCCAGGAGGGGGTCAATTGCCCGGGAACTGTTTCCGTCTAAGCTGAAAAATATTGTTAAAATGGGAAAAGCAAAAGTTGTTCTCCTTCTGACCTTGAACATTTATATAGACCCAAACTAAAGTATGTGGATGAATTCAAAGCCTGTATCCTCATGATATCTTCTTCACAATAGTGTTGGTCCAATTAACACAACACAAATCATACTGTCTATGATTAAAATTTATCTATAGACCCTATTTTATCATTCTTTCAATTATAGCTTACTGATATTTCTCTATTTCTATAGATGCTTTATATTGATAGAGAACTGGTTAAAATTTATTTTAACCAGAACAAAGCAAGGTGGCTTTGTTCATTGGTGAACAGATATTTGTTAAGTATACTTAATTTGAACTGAAAACTTAAACTGGTATACTAACCACAGAGGGCAATGATATTAAAACAGAAGTGCACACATTTGTAGTTGGGCAACAAATAAGTTTAAGAAGTTTTAGAATGGAATTTTCAGTTTTCACAGAGAACCATGATACAGGATTTTATTAAAAGCATTATTGTATGCCACAATTTTGGTCCATACAAAGCAAAGTGCACAATTGCAGAAACTCTAAATGATTTAAACAAAATACATTTACTTCAACTTTAGATTGATTTAAGGTATAAGTATTGATTTGGTTTGAAATATGCAATGATTGCCTCTGGGCTCTATTTCATTGAGCACGTAGGCCCCTAGCTACACTGACACAAGTCTTGAGGTTGTAACAGCTGGGCCGTATACAACAGTAGTATCAGACACTTGGAACTATCACTTTTATGTGGATCATAAAAGTGATTTTTATGCTTATCATAAAAGTGATTTTTTTCCATCAGGTATTTCATTTGGCACACAAGGGTAAGGGTAGAGAATTTGTGAGAGGAGGAGAGTTATTATGATTCAGTTTTTAAATGTGCAAAAGAAAATTATTGTAATTGTTATTGTTATTATGTTTGCAGTCCTGGGAATTAAATCCAGGGGATCACACATGCTGGGTGAGTGTTCTAGCACGAAATACATCCTCAACCCTTTTTAAAATTTTTATTTTGTGACAAAATCTTGCAAAGTTGCCCAGATAGTTCCCAAACTTGTCATTGTCTTGTTTTGGTCTCCCAAATAGGTAAGATTACAGGTGTACATAACCAGTCTCAGCAATATATTTTTTGAGGAAAGTTCCTGAGTATCTGACACAAAAGCTTCTTGTTTATAGAGGCTTAATTGTTTTAAAATGAAGAGAATGACAGAGAGAGAGAGAGAGAGAGAGAGAGAGAGAGAGAGAGAATCTAATGGTATAATAGGGATTTGCTGTTCACCTAATGTTGAGAGTCAAAAACAAGAATTTTATAATGCTACCTTATAGGTATTTGTAAAATCACCATGGTGATATGTAAAGTAAGATTATTTATTTTAACAAAAGGACTGAAGGAATTTTCTATAGAACAGTTGGTTGTTCCTGTTCAATAGAGGAATAGGTAAGGCCCTAAGTGGAAACTGTCCCAGTCCTGGAAAAAACAAAACAAAACAAAACAAACAAACAAACAAACAAAAACTCTCAAATTACCATTGTCTATCAGAATTGCTAGTGCGAAGTATGCTATTTACAGCTAAATAATTAATTATGTAGAAAAAATAATGGAACATATACTTTAAAAAGGAGAGTTGGAAGGAGTTATGAATAGCTTTGAACTACAAGATAAAGATTCGGACTGTTCATTTGTAGAAAATCAGGAAGTTTTAAAGTATGTTTTCTTTTCAGAGAAAGAAAGTTTGGAAATGTTTCCGCGAAGATGAGAAGAAGATGAAAATGGAACATTGGAGTAATAATTTTTCAAATACCTCATATCAAGCAAACAAAATGTAGTCATTTGCATTGTCATGAGGCAACACCAACCGGGCAGTTCCTGACTGTGGATAATCAGCTTCTTAGGGTCTGTTCCTCCTTGTCCTTTTGAAATACGTTCTGTTCCCAGAAACTATCAGATCCATAGCAAAGTGCATGGTGTCGCTGTTGAGAGAATCTCGTTTGGGGCAAAAAAGAGAAATATTATGATTTAGATGTAAATTATCCCCTAAACTTTCATGTGTTCAGAGTTGGGCTTTTTTAAGGTAATTGGATTATGAGGCTCTACACTTACCACTGATGAAGTCATAGTTGAATATGCTGTTGGAAAGTAGGGCCTGGTCAGAAGAAGTGAGCCATGGAGGACACGAATATGCATGTATTCATGTCCTTGATTTGTTCGTTCTGTCTCAGCTTCCTGGCTGCCATGGATTGAGCAGCTTGCTCTACCAGGCCTTTCTACTGTGTTGTTTTTGCCTTGGATCCAAAAAGCCATTGGCCAAACCCACTGACAACATAAGCCTAAACAAGCCTCTCCTCTTTTGGGTCCTAGGTATTTTGACCCATCAACAAGAAAGTGACTAACACACAAAAATGATACCACAGAAGTTATTGTTGCTATGATTGCACCAAAACATGTAGTTTGGAAACTTTGGAACTTGTTTGTAAGCATATTTTGGAAAAATTTGAAGAAACAGATTAAAGAAACCTTAGAATTCTATAGGCAGAAAGTTATGCATGATTCTGGTTGGTTCTCAGAAGACCAGAAGGCTGATAGGAATATAGACAGTAAAAACCAGACTAATGAGGTTTCATTTGGGAATGAGACCTGCACTGGAAACTGGAATAAAGGCCACATGGGTTTTATTCCAGCAAAGAATTTGTCAGTGTTTGTCTTAGGGCTTCATATAAATATGAATTTAAAGATAGTAGACTGATTGAATGGAGGAAATTTTAAGACCATCCTACTATTTAGTCTATGGTATGGGTAATGCTCACTGCATTTAGCCGTAGTCACAGTAAGAATCAAAAGGAGCAAAATGTAGAGATGCATGAAGAAAATTTTACAGATTGGGCAGAAAGGAATTGGGCACAAAGTTGGGGCCAAGGAGAATGTGGATGCTAAAACATTAGTGCCATATAAAAGAGGACTTTGCACAAGGATGATAACAAAAGATTAATTCAAGGCATATCAGTTTTTTTTTCCAGACCCATTCATCACAAGTTCAAATGTAGAGTCCTTTGAAGCCTTTACTTTTAGCACAGTGCTCCAGTACACATTCCTCACTCAGTGCTGGCTACAGAAATATCCCAGGGCTTGGCCTTCCAAGCAACAGTGGCTACTGCTGCCATTGTTCAAGGGGGCCTGGTAGACCTTGATATCATCCAGCTAGTGCTGGTTTTTTAGGCATGCAGAATGCAAATGTTATAGGGTCATGCAGGGTTCCACCAATACTTAAAAGGAAGGTCCAAGAGACCAGGAAGCTGATAAAGTGAAACTCACAGGCTTAGTGGAGACCCCAGAAAGTTCAAGATGCTAGGAAACCAGAACATCTGCTGACTAAAAAACAAAACAAACAAACAAAGAAAACCCAACAAGGTGGTGAGCATAGCTTGTGGGCCTATGAGTAGAAGGAGTTTGTAGGGGTTAAGATTGCGCAAGTCACAATATGTCACAGGTGTTAGACATGAAGCTATGGGATTTAACATTTGTTCTGCTGGTTTTTGGTCTTGCTTTGCTTTGATTCCTTTCTATTTACTGATTCCTCTATTTGGGGCTGGGAATGTTTATCCTGTAACATTATATGTTGAAAGCATTTGATATTTTATTTTTACAGGCCTTGCAATTAAGAATTTGCTTTGGGTCTCAGGAGAAACTTTGTACTTGAATGTTTTAAAAATGATGGAACTGTAAAGACTTCAGAGGTTCTTAGATATGGATTAAAGGCATTTTGATAATTAGGTAGACCTATACCTTTTGGAGCTTGGAAAGAATGTTATGATTTAAATTTAGAATGTCTCCCAAACTCTCAAGTTTTCAGAAGTAAGGAGTTTGGAAGTAGACTGGATTACAGGGACACTAAACTCATGAGTGCATTAATTCACTGATGAGTTCCTAGTGGAGTGTGCTGTTAGGAGATAAAACTGATTAGAAGGGTTGGAATACTTGATGTTTGATCTGGGAGTGTATATTCTTCTTTCTCTCTATGCTTCCTGCCTATTACGGATTGAATGGCTTTCTCGTCCAGGTCTTTCCATCATGCCATTTCTATCTTAGCGCAAGCCAACACTAGACTGAACCCTCTGAAACTATAAGCCAAAATAAACATCTTCTCCTTGTGCTAGTTGCCTATTGTATTCCCAGGATAGTAAAGTGACTCACAGAAGGAATTAATAAAAGGGAGAGAGAAAAAGAAAACATGAAGTGGGAAAAAAGAAGCACAGAAGAAGAAGAGGTTTTTTTTTTTTATCCTAAGTCAGGGAGAAAGAACTTTTTTGTGAATGAAAGGAGTTGGTCGCTATGGAAAAACAAATATTGTGGGACTTAAAGGGTAGGCTTTGGATTCAGTGTTTTTTGCATTAGGAAGCGTTTTCAGTAGTACAGGGGACATGGAAAGCAGATTGAGCAGTGACAGGGAAAGGAAAGCAGTGTTTAGTTTACTTCTTTTCCAGAAACTTCGTGGAGCAAGGAAGAAAAGCGACGGGTAGAAAAGATGGAAAAGACTCTTTGTGCAGCTGAATATTTTTCTCATCCTGTATGTAGCTTAGACCAAGCAGAAGCTATCAAATGAAAGAATGGGACTAAAGTAAAAGAGACAAAAGAAAAACCAGTTTGGTGAATGAGAGCGTGAACTTATATTCATACGTGGAGGGATAAATCTTGGCACAGTACAAAATATATTTTTCTTTTAATTGAGAGAACAGAGAACAAAGAATTTTCATATGAATGAAAGGAGAGGGAGTTTTTCAAGAATGCTATAGAAATGTGGGAGTGTTCTCACTCACAAGGTTTTGTTTTCTTTTTTAAAAAATGTGGAAATGATAGCAATCATTCAACAATCCCTCTTGAGGCAAAGGACAGGTGCCAGGGTGAAGTGAGAGCAGGGTCAGATGAGACTATCAATCATGCTCTCAGTACTGTGTTTAACACTGTACTGGGTGCTGCAAGGGATATAAAATATGCATAATATGATTCCTGCCCTCTCAGGGAAACACATATGCAACTACCTATGCACACAATATCTTTATGAGTTCAACTGTGACTTGCTGGAAAGTGAATCCACAGCTCTATGGACAAATTTGGGTGGTAAAGAAACAGAAAATCTCTGTGAACTATTCGGAAAAGGAGAGGCACAGATTGTAGAGGAAAGCAGATCCAGGTGGATAGCATGCTTACCAGTAAGTGAGAGATCATCAGATAGCAGAGAAAGGCAATGACGCGGTAAGGACAGCAACGTGACTGGGTAAACAGGAATAAAACAGAGGACAATGTCTGAAGGAAGGATGGAGATGCTTGAAGATTAATTAAGTATTTACATGCAGAAAGAAGAAGTGCGTGGTGATAATAGAGGTAGGAAAATAATAAGGCAGGAAACTGTCGCAGCATCCCAGATGTGAGGCTATGCAAGAGAATTACCAGTGCCATCATGTAGAGAAAAGGATGAATCTGAGAGATATTCTAAGGAAAAATTTGCTAAAATAATGTGACAGATTGGGTATTGATTGGAAAGAAGAGAAGGGTAAAGTGTGCTTTTAATTTTTTTTTATTTCTGGGGGATAGAAAAGTGATGCTGGTGCTGAAATGAAACATCTGGGAAAACGAGGCAGTTGGGGGCTTCCTGAAGTTTAGGTGACAACAGTGAAGATTGTTGGTGAGCTTCTAGCATTTCAAGTTTGTAACGGGAAAGGATAAGGGCTTGTACTTTGAGTTATCACCAAGAGGTCATAAAATAGCTTTGGGAAAGGATCAGCTTGCTGAGGAACTGCACAGGGAGAGAAAGGATCAGAGAACAAGCTTGACCCTTGAGTTAGAAATGAAGATCAGGAAGTTGAGCCTCAGAAGGAGGAAATATTCCGAGTAATCAGATAATCTCAGGGAAGTTATGAAATGATGTGTGCTGAAAAGAGAGACAGGGTACCTTCAAGAAGCAGAAGACTTAATTACAGGTAAGGTTGTAAAAGAGAATTTACAACAGTGCATTGCATTCCACTGAAAGGACATAATTTTAAGCCTTCTAGTTTTAGTGAAATGATGAGAGTTAAAGAGAGTGAAAGTACCAGGAAAAGACACAGTTGGTGTATAAATACGCTCACCTATTTCTGCTAAAAGGAATATTAGAGTTTCCAAGAGAGACCCGAGAAAGTCATTTTTGCGATCATTTTTGAAATTGATGTGGTGTCACACTAGATTCTTCTGGCCCCAACACCTTCAGTCATCCAGAAAAGTCGCGCGCGCGCGCGCGTGTGTAAGTGAGCCCTTGTGCTTTTGTGTTTGTGCGTGTGTTCACACAGAGATAGATTCAGATGTTTTCATATTTTATTCCAAGAGATGATTTATGCTAAAATGAAATAAGAATTCAGTAACTGTTACAGGAGTTTGGCAATTAAAAAGGCAAAACTACTAGGTGGTTGCAACAAAAGATAATAAGAAGGGTTTAAAGTGAAATACTAATAACGCCCAACATGTTAGAGAAAACCGAATGCAGATTCATGTACCTCTCATTTGTACTTCAGCTCTGTTTGCTAGCTACATGTGTGAGTTACTTAACCTTTCTTAACTTTAGATTTCTCCTGTCTAAAATGTGCATAGTGGTATTTACTGCATAGTGTGGTTAGAAGAAACCAAACTGGGAATCATACTATCTTCTTTTGTTGCCAATTTCCATTTCGAGGAACATGTCACTTTCACATATCATGCCCTTGGGTACATAGAAGTTGGAATTCCATGTTCTATGATTGATCTTCATCTTGGGATCTTATTCTTCTGGGTGGCAGGAAATTAAACCATTTCCAGGTGACATCCAGTTTTGTTTTCTAAGAAATTTCCATGTGAGGCCCAAGTGAAATCATGATTTAATTCTCACAGGGTGGCACTGAAGAACTCACGCATGCTTCTCGGCTTCTGGGCTGGTATCTAGTCTGTGGTCACCTTGTTCCTCACTGGCCCAGCTGAGATTTGCCACTGGGCAGCTCCTGGAGACGTCGTCCTGCACACAGGTCCTAGCTGATGTAGAAACATTTTTTGCTGGAATATTCATGCTGCAGCTACCACAGTGTGGCATCATTGTGACCTGACGAAGGGTGCCCTATCTCTTCGCAAAGTGTTCCTTTGGTGAAACTGTCCTTTCCTTGCCAGGAATGTGTAAAGGTGTGACTCTTTCTTAGCAATACATTGAGGTTCATGCCCTTGGGCTCAGTGCTTCATCGTTGGTCATTGCTCCTTTCAGGTCCTCTGCAAGACATTTTGCTGCAAGAGATGTTGTCCTTCCAGGCAACACTTTTCGAGTTGAACTCTGCTCCTGAATGTGTGAACCTAGATGAAGGTAATTTTGCTTATTGCCTCTAGGAAACGATTGGAAAAAAAAAGTTTACAAATGAAATGGGGGTTTCTTAGAAACCTATGCTTATGCTCAAATTCTGTTGCTTTTGCCCTTCTGATCTTACCCTGAACTCATTCCTTCCCTCCAGCCTATAGCATATCCATCTAGAATAGGACAAAACACTGGTCGCTCCTAGGCATGCGTATTTTCAAAACTTTTATGCCCTCAGCCTACATGTATGTTACAGTAGGTGAAATGTCTTTTGATGTTTTGACATTCTGGCAAACCTACTTGTGTCCTGGACTTTGATAGTGCTGGAGAGGCTGGCATAACAAGGACTTGTCACAGTGTGCTAGAAAAGCTGAGTGCAGGTTCAGTGCCAAGCAATGGCCCTGAAGAATCTTCCCTGAATAGTCTGATTTTATTTTGTTTTGCTTGTTTTTACATTAAGCTACTCACATAGGCATGGCTCAAGCAGGAAATGAATTAACTGAGACTTTGAAGCTTTGAAAGGTAATTAATTACAGGTAAGCAGAAGGAACTTAAAGCAGCCCAGACCATTCTGCCCCCTGGCTCTCTCATCATAGCATTGTAGCTATTCTTTCCACTTTTTAAGCACAGATATGCTAACTGAGTTGATGGATAATCACTCAAAATGGAATATCACTTGGGATTGCTTTGGATCCAATCTTGGATTCCTAGTAAAGTCATTTGACACCAAATTAACTGAGAAAACTGCTTGCAGCAGCTTCTTTAGAAAGAAGCATAGAAACTAGTATTTATTTTTTAGTTTTTTTGCAACAAATCTGTAGAAATTTCCTCTGATCATGATATTCCTTTCTCTATCTCTTTCTCTCTTGCTGGCTCTGTCTCTGCCTGGCTATCTCTGTCTCTGTCTCTTAACCTCTGTGGCTCTCTGTCTTTCTTTGTCTCTTACACACACACACACACACACACACACACACACATACACACGAGAGAGAGAGAGAGAGAGAGAGAGAGAAAGAGACAGACAGAGACAGAGAGTGAAAGAGAGAGAGAGACAGACAGAGACAGAGAGAGAAAGAGAGACAGACAGACAGAGACAGAGAGAGAAAGAGAGAGAGAGAGAGAGAGAGAGAGAGAGAGAGAGACTTACAACACACGCCTTACCAGATACTTAAGCATCAAGATCCATTACTCCTACACGGTAGTTACATCCTTGGAACAACTAACTTTTTGGTTCATGTTTTATTCTACTTTTTTAAAAAAAATTGCTGTGCAGGATTTTCTGTTAAATGTTCAAGGATCAAATTCAGCTCTACTCTGCACTGACACATTATATGTTCATTTGCTCGCTCCTTTTCCTGTCTCTATTTTTCTTTGTCTCTGTCTCTGTCTCTTTAGAGACTGACTCAAAGATTAACTGAGTAGTATACAGTCTCATCCATAATTCTATAATTTATCTAGGGCTTGTGCCAGCTGTCTCAGTCAATTTTCTGTTGCTATAACAGAACACTTGAGACTGGGTATTTTATTTAAAACAAAAGAGATTTACTTAGAAGGTTCTGTGAACCCAAGAGCATGACATTTGTATCAGTTAAATTTCTGGTAGAGTCCTAAGGCAGATATAAGAGTGTGCCAAGTTTCATATGGAAGAGAGTTCACATAGCATGGGAGAAAGTGAAATGGGGAACAGAGGAAAGAAACTTGTTTTCTAAAATCCTGTTTTTGTGGTAACCAGTCCCTTTCCATTTTAACTAATTCCAACACTTGAGAAAGATATTGACCATTTCCAAAGGCTGCACCACATCTCAACACTGTCACATAGGAGTTCAACATTCAGTGTAAGTTTTGGTGGGAACAAATCACACTCAAACTGGGCATCAACTAATATTAACCAAGCTGATGATCTCTTGGAAAGGGAATTTGCTTCTACCATCTGAATGCACAGTTGTTAGTTTGCTTGTTTTAAACTCATACGAATATTGCTCTGTAAAGATTTTTAAAAACTCATTTTCCTTGTTGTCCAAACTTTTAGGAAAATATATAAAAATATTATCAACTTCCTCATCTTATTTTCTTCTCCTGAAAAAACAGTCCATTTAAATGTATGTGATCTGATATCTTTGGTCTATAGAAGGTCTATTTGTTCAGTGTTTCTTCAAGAGATTACAGACCTAAGCATGTTTAAGATCTGAGGATAAATCTTAGGAAGAAAGAACAAAGATAGACCCCCAGGAGTTGGCCTTTCCCAGAAGGAATAGTAAAGATATTCAGTCTAGACTTCCTAATATTAGGCTTATTTTCAAAGGAAAGAACATGATTTCTTCTGCAAATGACCTAATGATGAAATCCCAGGAAAAATGGTGACTGAAACTGAGATTAAAATCAAGGTGTTGATGATTCATTGCATCACTTAATTCTCCTTTCATGAAGTTTGAAAAACCAACGAAAGCCTGAATGTTTTGAAGTCAAATTGGAGCTTTTTACATTTTGCATGAAACAAAAAAGAACCTAAAATCATAATTTTCTGTCTGTGTTGAACAAACCTGCAAAAAAGGTAAAAGTAACTCAGTTGTGAGCTCCAGAAAATATTTACTACTAAAAGATAAACCTGTGACCCTTACTTATGAAGGCGAATAATTTACCTATCCAAATTTGATTTAGGAACCTCTTTTTGATGTGCCAAAGAATCCAAAGCTATCATTTAATAAACTCCAACCAATCCCAACTACTTCATCTTGCAGTAATCCACTTATAACCACCCAAGTTGAATCCTATAAACTTATAGGTATCCTTTTTCCCAGTTGAAGTTGCAAGTGAGATTCTGTCAAAGTTGTGTTAATGTTTTGCAGTAGATCTACAAGAACCTAGCTTTACTCTATCTAAAGCTTCTGCTGGCAGTCTTTTAGGTGGTCAGTGTTTAACCCAAATTGTGTTTCAATTTTTTTGCTTTAGATACATATCTCAGTTAATTAATTAGGCAGATAGGATGCCCACAGACACAAGGATTTCCCTAATATTACGTGACCATTTCCCATGATAGACCAACTTAACTTGATTTAGAAACATATAGAAAATTAGTAAAGAAAACTCCTGAGTGCGTCTGGGAGGTCAAAGACTTGTGACCATAGAGTTGTGACCCTGTATATGGGCCCTGGCTCGTTCCTTTCTGGAACTTTGTCCCTGCTCTGCTTCCCAGTTGCTAGGAACTGAGCAGCTTTATTCTATTCATGATTTTTCTGCCTTGGAGCCTTCTGGCTATGGACTGAATCTCTGAAAGCACAAGCCAAAGTAAACCTTTCCCCCTTTAAATTGTAGGTGTCGGGTTTTGTGTTACAGGCTGATTACATATGGATTTCACAACTAGAGCTCATATGAATAGAGCATCACTGCATCTGTGAATAATATTTAAATACTAACAATTCCCTCCTACATTATATAAGATTTTTATTATGATCTACTTCTTGCTTCATGTACTAAACAGCCTGGAGACATTTCTAGGTCTCTTTAATAGGGTGTTTTCTCATCTATCTGCAATTCCTCTATAGCCCTGGGGTAATTTGTTTACCTTCTTGGAGCTTTGGTTTCCTCATTAGTGAAATGGAAGTCATTACTGAATTACTTCATCACAAAGTTATTTGGAAGATTAAAGGGGCTCATAAGGTAATGATCCTAGAATAATCCTGAGCATATGTTACAAATAAAATTGGTGTTTGTTCCCTTCCTTTGGTGTATCTCCTTCTTGAGCATTGGAGGTCTGCCAGGTGAGGCTGCACATTCTTGAATTCCTAGCTACTGCTGAGGTTAAGGCTAAAGAACTGCTTGAGCTCAGAAGTTAGGGACCAGCCTAGACAACATAGAGACCTCATTTCTTTAAAAAAAAAAAAGTAAAGTTGGAAGTGTGCCATATACTGAGAATAAGCAGAACTTGCTCTCATTTTTCTATATTTATGGGCAGAGATCTAAGGTATCCCTGGCTCCACCCAGTAATATCTACTCTCGAAATTTATGCTCACTATGAAAGAGGAAGAAAGAATTTAAGAAGTAGCTGAGGGAAAAGCCATCAAATATTCATTGGCCCCTTAACTACTGGGAAGTAGCACTTGTGCCTTTTGAGTTAGGAGGTACAGAATTTAATAGTTTTTATTTGGTAGCCGATATTTCCTGTTGTATGTAGTATTATCAACACTAAGAAATGGTCTGTTAGTAACTTGTAAATATCTTTACAAATTAACATTTAAAATTTAACCTATTTGTGAGTATAAATTTTAATCCCTCATATGTTCGACTTCACATGACTTAATAGCCAGAGGGAAAAATGAGATGTTGACAATTTTTTTATATTAAAGTTTTAGAATGTTTTTCATAAATAGCTTTACTCTTTATTTGCCTCTTTGTTTATTTTTATCCACCTGCCTCTTCCTTAAATCCAACTGATGGTGCCTGTATGTGTGTACTCACACACACACACACACACACACACACACACATCTTTGCTCCATCCCAATCTTTCATGTCCCTGACTTTTACAGAATCTATGTTCACAGTCTGGACAGCAGCAATCTAAAGACAGATTCCATCAAGCTCCTATCTGTTAGAACCTGCAGTGCTTGCATTTGGTTTCGATATCTAACAATAATGTGGTATTTTATAAACATTAGTGAGGATGATTTTGCTCTGGTCAGCAAAGGTAAAAAAAAAAAATAGGTGCTTTGGGAAAACAAATAAAAAAGGAATTGGATCTGTCTCAATAAATTGCACAAATTGTAAATATCCCAAAGATGCAGCCGCTTACTCAGGCATAGGGAAATAAAGCTGACAATTATGCTTTAGAATGAATACATGAGTAATATGATAGCTAAAAATTTTCTTTGCAGTCATACTTTTATTAAGTGCAGCATTTTTATTAAACAAAATTTCTGTTTCATCTTCCTATTCATTTCTTCAGGCAGTATTTTAATAAAGGCAATTAAGATTTACATTCAAGTCATGATTCTTTTCTGTTTTGGCTTGAGTCTGTATGTATACTCCTGCCATCAATTTAAACATAATTACAAAATAATCTTTCACAAATATTATATAGTTACTAACACAAGGGCATTGTAAATTCTTCTTAATGTATATACATTAAAGTTTCATGTGAAATTAAAAAACTTGGGATATATGAATATATTTTAAGACATCCTGTAGTCTTTTTAGCATAGTTTGGCCCAAATACTTAGACTGGGTTATGTTTGCTTGGGATTACCAGACCTGCACAAACCAGAAGCAACTTGAGACAAATTATTTCTGGTTCTGATAATGTAAAACATAGTTTGATTATGCACTACACATTTCATTTTGGTTTTAGAGTTCAGAGCCTGACATTTTACTAAAGCTAGGGTCTGAAAAGAGTTTGGTCTAATGGGAAAAGTGACAGTCCTTTTAAGTTTTACAGGTACGTGTTGTAATGCAGAAAGTCTATATACAGATATTTGTCATTTAGAACACTGACAATTCAGGGTATTGTTTTGAAATGAATTAACCATACTGTCACATCAGAGAATTTTGTTTCCATTTGTTGAAAAGATGGACCTACAGGACACCATTTAAGTTATCTTTCAGGAATACCCTAATGCTTTATTTACAGTTGTACTAGTTCCAGTGAATATGATGTGCAAAGTAAAATTTAGTATTGTATTTTTTGGAATTGTCTCTTATTTTGAACCTTTGCCAATCTATATCTATACTCTATACTCTAAATATTTTCTGTATCAATGCTTTTCATGGACTATAATGAAACACTGTCTTATAAAATAAAGATAAGAAATGTTATTCTCATGTATGATGCTGCATAGGAAGTTGGTAGACCTTGCTGTTTTGAAATAATGTCTGTTTCATGAAATATTATTTTATTTCCTTCTTTGTCTTTATAATAATGTTTAAAGAAAACCTTAGAAAACATCACACAATACTAACTGTTAATATTATCTTGGTTAAATACTCATAGATATGTCGATTTAATTAACTTGGCATTTATAAATGTAATCTTATTAAATGTGTGGGAATAGATGTGTTTAAGATTCACATATCTGATTTCATAATTAAAATCAAAGAATAAACTCAATAAATCCTGAGTTCATCAACTCTTTTTTAGAAATACCTTTGTGTTTTTCAAAATAAGCTCCAACTACGTCTCTTAAAATATCCTAAAGAAGTTCTATAAATTAATCAATGTATTTCAGCTCTATATAGCTGTATTCTTTTATGCACTCCTATATGCATACGTGCTTTTTCCCTTCCAACCAAGTTCCTGAGCTATATCTGTGTATTCCCTCGGATACACTGATTTTTACACTATGAAGGATGAGCAGCAGAACTTTACTTTGAATGTCATTCTATTCATGTACTTCACTGTAATATTTATTAATCAATGGCCGTGTATAGCTTATTTAGAATAGTTTCAGTTCATATTTTCATCCCATCGAAGTTATTTATTATGTTTCTACTCCTTTTTCAACATAAAATCCTGGTTTCAATAATAAGATCTCTTATTTTGGGACTGTTGATACCTCATCAAAATGTTTAGGATTCAGACATTAAAATAGAAATTTATCCTTTTCCTTCTTTTGACTTTTTCTCATTTTTTTCTTTATAACTACACCTTCTGACTCCTTCCATTGTGAATAAACAGAGATATAGATAAACATCCTTGATACATGACCTTTGCCCAGATGTGATGGTAGGTAGGTGACACTGCATTGAGCAAATGAAGAAGGGGCCGCTTGGATCAGCACTCATTTGAGAGGAAAGATCATTTCTCCTTTCTTGTTATTTAGCCAAGCATTTACTGTGGGGATTTTCAAAAACCTAGTATTAGGGCTTCTGTCAGAAACTTGATGGTCATACACACATATCTAGAAAGCAAATAGTTCAAAGTCAAAGGGCACAACTTATTGCATTTATTCCATGCATGTTGCAAATTTAAGGTGTGTTTTTCCATCTCAAAAGGTCAGGAAATATCGCTTTGATAGCTCATTCATGTTATACCTAATATTTTATTTACTCTACATGCAAACAGATCCAAAAGCTTAAAAGGGGCAAAGGAAAATCATGTAAATTGCTGATCTTTGTTTAGTGTGAAAGCTAAACTTAGCAGCTCTGCTCATCTAACTTCATAGGGAAATTAACCACCACAGGAAATTTCACACTGCTGAGTGGCCTTTCTGCTCTTAGTATTGGGGGACAGGAGAGATGTAAAAAAACAGTGGGGGCTGAGAGAAGATTCATACAAACTCTGCTAACATAAGTCCCTTTTGCTTAGTCCCAGCCCTGTACTGGAACTGGCTCATCTGCTTGGGAGAACAAATTATGAGCACCTTTTATGAGCACTCTAAATTTAGTGACATTAGGATGATAACATGATGTCAGTATCATGGAACTACAATGTCCTGACTTTGATAAACACTACAAATGAAGATTATTTTCTTGAAGGGCAATGTTAATCACTTGCCAGCATACTACTAGTTATTTATTTCAATATTCTGGGATCATTTTAATGCATGGCACAATATGTGTTACTAATAATTTGGGTTTAATCATGAAAGGAGACTTCAGTATTCTCAGATTTTTTATGGCTATATTCCTTTGTACGAGCAGCATCATTCATTTTTATTTTTTTTACATTTCACTTTTCTTATACATTAGTACATCTTGGGTGATTTTCCTAAAGCAGCACAAACAAATCTAGTTCATTTTGTGTTAATGCCTCACTTATAATTAATTTTTTGGCTGTACCCAAATTTATTTGGTTTTGGATGAAACCAACAGTGTCTATAGTTTATCTGTTATAATGAAAACATTATTGATAATATTCTCACCCTACCATCTTAGGATAAGCCACATTTATGTTTTAGAGATTTGGAAATATAGAGTGGAAATCTAAATATTTTTATATTGGATAGATATTGGTGATTTGTACTCTACAGTATGTATAACTTGGCATCATTTGAAGTCAGATATAACATTACTTTTTGCTCTATCAGGCAGCTATATCAGATTTGAAAATATCCTGCTAGGAATGTCTTTTTTCATCTTCCTTACAGGGAGATATTTCTAGAAGAAAGCTAAGTTAACATAATTTAAAATTTCTAAGTTCTTTTTAATTGCGCCAAATAATTAAGAAACACCTACCTGTGTATTTAGTACTAGCTTTCAACATATGTAGCTTTCCATAACTAAAGAAGACACCTCTAGCCCTTGACCTCATGTAGATTAAAGTCTAAGAAAAGAAACAAAACCAATACAGTCCAGTGTATTGGACAATCTCTCACTCTATGTCTGTGTTAGGACATTTGTTCTTTAACCTCCTCAAGTGGTATCCTCAACTTATTTTTCTAAACTATTACACTCAGATACAAAGAGATTCTTCACCATCCAGGGAATGCCCCCCATTTTTTTTAATGTATGACAGACAGCTCATCTTTGCTTCTCATAGATTTCTGTCCTCATTTTTCACATAGTAAATCTTTCAGTCACTTTTTTATTAACACAAGTTGGTGACACATAGTGTTTACATTCAACTTGGTAATTTGATTCTTATACACATAGCATCTTGATAATTTTTATACCCTCTTTCATTTCTGCCCTCCCCTAGACTTTTGCCTCTTTCTGCAAGATCCTTCTTTTTTTTTTTTCTCCTCCTTGTACTACAAACCCTGAAGTTGCTCTGGTGATGATCACCTTCTGCACGGTTCTGGCTAGGCCATGTTCTCCAGCTTTTTGTTTATGATGTCTTGCTTTCTGCACGTCTCTAGGAGCTGTTATGTGAACACAGTGGTACTATAAGGTTTGCAGTGGGCACTGGACAGGAGTCAAGAGATCCGTTGGAAAGTTCTCTCAATGTTTGAGAGATCAATGCATGAATGCCTATTTGGGGGCCACTCCAATTATTTGGGGCCACTTTCTAAAATCTCACCTTTGGTATTTACTGCTTACATCTAAAATGCACTGAACTGCAGTGTTTTCTAGGCACTCAAGTCTAAGTCCCTAAAGAAGACACACACTTGTATGCTGTATTCTCACAGGTCTGTCAGTATTATCTCATTTGCTGTTTGCCAGTTTTCAGTTTCTCTTTCCTCTATTCTGTTAATAACTCTTTCAGAGTTGTTTTTGGGGATCCTGGAAAGGTTAGGAGGAGCCTGGCTACCAGTGCAGTTCTGGTCTCCTCCCTCAGGGCACTAGAGTCCCTCTGAAAGAAAGCCATGTGTTCCCTCACTCTGGAGTGCAGGAGGCCTCACAGTTCACAGGTGGTCCAGCTTTCCTTTCTTGATTTGGGTCTGGTGAATTTGTCCTTCGAGTTGCCTTCCCCTGTCTGGTTTTCTCTGGCTTTTCCTTTACTTGTATTTCTTGTCACATCTCCTGTGCTTCCTTTGCACATACCTTTGCCTTAAAACAGACTTAGCAGGTATAGAAAACTCAAATAATAGTACAGCTTTCAAGAAAAGTGACCAGAAGTGGAAATTATTTTTGCTTTGCACCTACACCACCCTGCGAACTGCCTCAACAGCCCTGTTCAGAGCCTCTCAGGCCCGTGGTGCCACCCTGCAATAGTGACTTGGGAAAAGGACATTGAAAATATGCTTCTGACATTTGGCTGTGCTAAAACATGATTCTTCCTTCATACTTTATTTATTTTCAGTTAGTTAAGAATTGTGGTTTTAAATACATTTTTTCTCGGAATTTTATAATATTTGTCTTGTTATTTCTTGGATTTCACTCTCACTGTTGAATAGTCACTATGACCTGCATTTATACCATTAAGGTTTTTTTTTAAGTGCTTTCTTTATCTTAAATGATCTGCAGTATCAGAATCAGATATCTTAGTATGAATAGTTTTGCAGTCATCTTTATAGAATATTTGGTAGACTATTTTAATCTGGAAACATATTTTTTCAGTTCTAAGAGCTGAAATACCTAAAGTAGGCCAGTAGTGCCTAGTGTATTTTTCTTTGGTACAGACAGTAAGATTCTCATGGGAATTTTAAAGTAGAGTAGCCCCACCTTATCCCATAAAGACATGTCTTAAGACCCACAGTGCATTCCTGAAATTGTGGATAGTATTGAATGCACATGCACATTTTTGTTCTCTCTTACATGTTCTTATCATGTTAAACATCTATGTTAAAGTTTCATTTGTTTATGATGAGCTACACACAGTAAGATATTAAGAATAACATAATAAAAGGTAACAATTGCAACAATGTACTATAATAAACGTTATGTAAATGTATAGTCTCTCAAAATTATATTGTGTTGCATTTAACTCTTTGTAATGTGAGATGGCACAGTGTGCACACTGTAAGAATAAATGAGATGAGTGACATAAACAAGTGATGTAGTGTTAGACTACCACATAAGAGTTACTTGAAAATAAGCACCATGATACCCCAACAGTTGATCTGATAATAGAGATCACTAAGTGTGTAATGAGGCAGTGGTAGGAAATACAGTGTCAATATACTAGAAAAAAGTGTGCTTCACATTGTGAGCAGGATAGAGGAGGAGGCCCCAAAATTTCATCATATGACTCAGAATGCTACTTAATTTGAAACATGAATTGATTATCTTTGGAATTTTCCATTTGGAATTTTCAAACCAAGGTTGACTGAAGTTAACTGAAACCAAAGAAAATAAAATTGTGAGTAAAATAGGACTCCTGTACATAAATGTTTATAAAATGTATTTTTCTTTTGACTACAGCTTGCTACAAATTCTCTCCCCAAATTTCTTACTACTTGTGGTGTATTGACTAATGATCAACTTTAACTCCCAGATGAACTGAATCAGCATGGTGCCGGGCGTGGAGGCCCACCTGAGGATTGTTGCCAACAACATAAAAGAACTGGAGGGGAAGATGCTGTACTGTTGATTCTCCTGGAGAAGCCTGTTATAATGGTTTTCCTGCTAAGAACTCAGCTGTTCTCATCATTAGAGGAGGAACTCAGGTCCTCACTGTCACTGAAGATGCCTGTGGTTCTTTCAGGGGTGCTCTGGTCCTTACTTTGAGTATTGCTTCCTGTCTCCAGTGCAGATCCCTAGGCCTGCTGGCACAGATCCTTCATCCTGCTGGTGCAGACTTTCTAGCGTCCACCACTGACCTCTGGGCCTGCCCAGTGCGGATCCTTGACACAGATTGTAAGAGATACAAATTGTGGGTTCTAGGTCTTCAACTGGGCTTATGATGGATGTTGCTGTAGAATCCATGACCTCAGCTGCATTCTTTGTGTCTCTAGTGCGTAGACCAATTTCCTGTTAGACCTCTTTTGGCTCTTTGGGTGACTATTATAAAACAGTTCTGTAAATCATGTATCCTATATTAAATATTTTCACTTGTTAATGCTGACTACAACACTACTCAAAGTTCTGATCAATTGCTGGTATTATTGTTGAGTTTTAATATCTATGTAAACTTTAAATTAACATGTCATATTGCTTATATTAAATATAATCTTCTGCATGGAAATTAATAGAACTGCCAGTTAGAAAGCCCTTTCTCCTTTACAGGTAGACACAACTACGCAATCATTTTGATAGTAAATTTTTACCAGTTCAAGGTCATCTGAACTGTTTGGGCACACTTTCTATTTTTCAGCTTCTCTAGTACTAAATATTACTGCTTAAACAAAAAGTTTTGAAGCAAATGATGATCATATAGTGAATGCAAAGATCAAAAATTTGACTTAAATTGCTTCAATTGTTTCATTCAATGGGACCTAATTTGGATTTTAGAATTTTAAAATATGGAACAGTGTGACATGTGAAGTATAGTATTTTTGTTTTCTAAGTGCACATTTATTATATCAAATATTTTACTAAATTTAAATAAAGTCATGGAAGTTGTTTTTCTCCTTTTAAAATTATTTTTAGTAAAATGATATGAATCATATTACTAACTAACAGATCAGTGTGCTGATTATAAGACCACAGAATGAAAAAGTGATCTATTCCAGGGGTGAATCAAATTAGGAATACCAATGATTCTAGTAAAAAATTCCAGTCTTTTTTTCATTCCTCACTCTACTTTCTCTCTTTTTTTTGGTGGGGGAACTCCTTATAATTATAGATTAGAAACCTAAATTACCTCTAATTTTTATTTCTCTTTTGTATTATTTGTTTTGATTTCTTATATACTTGCAAATTTTTATTTATATTGTTGAATGATTTTTAATTATATTTTAAATTTTCAAGACCTGTAACTTATTCTCTGAATTTTACTTTTTAAATAGTATTCTGTTCTTGTTTTATAAGACATATGCTGTTTATTCTCTTCTGTCTGTTGCTCTAGAGGTAGTAACTATATATTTTAAAGTTTCTCCTGTCCCTTGACTTGTGTCTACTTCACTACTGTCCCTTTGTATTGTTACAGTTTGAAGTTTCCTAACTTACAGGATAATTTTTGTTTCTCCATTCATGTTTAATATTATAGTACTAAAATTCTAATTTTGAGGTCAGCTTACAATGAGGAAGCTCTTTTGGGGGGAGACAGCATCTTTCCATGTAGTTCAGGCTTGCTTTGAACTCACTATGTAACCCAGGCCAGCCTGGAGCTAGTGGTGATCCTACTTCCTCAGCTTCCTGAGTGTTGAATTATAGGTGTGTACCACCTGCCCAGTGAGAAAACTTATCAATGGTTCTCACAGAAGAGTAACTGATTTTTTTAAAATTTTATTTTAAAGAGAATAAAACAAAAGAGGGCAGTACAGAGCAGATCAGAACATTACAACATATAGGCAACACAGTACTTTACATTAAGACAACCGGACATCAACAGTAGCTATCACAATATCTCTTACTCTGCTATAGTTGAGCATAGTTTCAAATACAATAATATCAAACATAACAAAATAGTATAAAGCCATGCAAAGAGTGAAAGAATTACAGGGCTTTCTGAAACAAAAAACAGAAAATGATCAATGGGTACTATAATATCTCATTTTTGACAGAAAAATTTTGTTTAAACTATCACACATATTCAAATCCCAATAAGACACAATGTGATAGATAGAACCAATGGTAGTAGAAGAATAGAAGCATGGTAGGACTTCTAAGAAGGATGATATTAAATCAGCAATAGCTGTCATAATGGTTTGTTTTCTTCAAAACAGCTGTTCATATCATCACACATGATATAGTCAAACAAAACAGAATAAAACATTCCAACTGATGATTGAATGAAAGGCTTCAAAGCTATGAGATGGGGACTCACGCTTACCATAAAATCTTATATACTTTTATCAACTCTCATACTAGGGAGCCTATATGGTATTTACACTTGTGAGTTTGGTTTATTTTGCTTAAGAGAATGGTCTTAAGTCATGTCCATTTATTTATAAATATCTCAATGTGATCATTCTTTATAGCTGAGTAGAACTCCATTGTATAAGAATGCCACAACTTTTTTATCCATTCCTCAGTTGATGGGCACTTAGGTTGTTTCCAGGATCTGGCTATTACAAATTGTGCTGCTATAAACATGGGTGTACATATTTCAATGTGGTATGATGTTTTCAGTTCTTCTGGGAACATGCCCAAAGTGGAATAGCTGGGTCAAATGGGACTTCCATACCCAACTTTTTGAGGAATCTCCAGACTGACCTCCACAGTGGTTGCACCAGTCTACACTCCCACCAACAGTGTAGAAGAGTTCCTTTTTCCCCACAGCCTCTCCAACACTTGTTGTTGGTAGTGTTTCTATCCTGGCCATTCTTTCTGGAGTGAGATGGAATCTCAGTGTGGTTTTAATTTGCATTTCTCTCATGACTAATGATGATGAACATTTCTTCATGTATTGATTTGCCATTCATATTTCTTCATCTGAGAACTGTGTATTCATTTCACATGATCATTTTTGGATTGGGTCTTTGAATTTCGAGGGTCTGATTTTTTTTTAATTCTTTATAAGTTCTAGACAGAACTTATAAAGTTCTTTGTCTGAGGAACTGTCCATGAAGATTTTTTCCCAACTTGTGGGTTTTCTTTTCGCTCTGCTGGAAACCTCTTTTGACATGCAGAAACCCTTTAATAAGACGTGGTCCCAGTTATTGATTCTGGGAAGTATTTCCCATGTAGTTTGGTTCTTGTTCATGAATTCTCTTCCTACCTCTATGTTTGAGATTTTTACCTACTTTGTCTTCCAGCAGTTTTAGTGTTTCTGTTTTAATATTTAGATCTTTGATCCATTTAGATTTTAGTTTAGTGTATGGTGATAGACATGGGTCTAGTTTTAGTCTTCTGCATATGGACAGCCAAATTTTCCAGCACCATTTGTTAAAGAGACTCTCGTTCTTCCAACAAGCATGTTTGGCCCCTTTATCAAAGATAAGGTGGTTGAGTGAGTTTGTGGTTGTGGTTGTATCTTCCAATCTATTCCACTGATCCTCCGCTCTGTTTTTATTCCAGTACCATACTGACTTTATTACTGTAGCTTTGTAGTATAATTTCAAGTCGGGGATTGTGATGCCTTCTGCCTTGCCTTTGCTGCTTAGAATTGCCTTTGCTATTTTAGTTCTCTTCTGTTTCCAGATGAATTTTAGGAGTGATTTCTCTAGATCTATGAGGTATGTTAGTGGTATTTTGATAGCGATTGTGTTGAATCTATATAGTAATATTGGGACAATGGCCATTTTTACAATGTTTGTTCTTCCTATCCATGAACAGGGGATGTCTTTCCATTTTCTGAGGTCCTCTTCGATTTCCTTTTTCAGGGTATTATAATTTTCACTGCATAGCTCTTTTACTTTTTTCGTGGGATTAATTCCTAAGTATTTCATTTTTTTGGATGCTAGTGTAAAGGGTGTAGTTTCTCTTATTGTTCTCTCAGTACTTTTGTTGTTAGTGTATAGAAATGTTATTGATTTTTGAGTATTGACTTTGTATCCAGCTACCTTCCTGAATTTATTTTTTATATCTAGGAGTCTTTCAATACAGTTCTGGGGGTCTTCTATGTAAAGTATCATGTCATCTGCAAATAATGATAATTTAAGTTCCTCTTTTCCTATCTTTACTCCTTTTATTTCTCTTTCGTGTCTTATTGCTCTGGCTAGTATTTCCAGTACTATGTTGAATAGCAGTGGTGATAATGGACATCCTTGTCTTGTGCCTGATTTTAAGGTAAAGGCTTTCAGTTTTT